>OZ007506.1:6403392-6455234 GCA_963931865.1 Axinella damicornis | reverse complement strand
AAAAAAACCAGAGGGGGTAGCAGAGTGGTCTAAATGAACAGCCTCAAGTGGGGTTTCCCATAAACCACAAAACAGGCATACAACAGAGGAGGTTGGACAAGTCATGTAACATGTGTGTCTAGACAAATTTATATTCTGTTTCTGTACTGAAGCCTTTGCACAGCTCTCAACATAATTGGCATCATTCGAAAGTTCTAGTGGAGTAGATTCCAAATAATTATGCCGTCAATCCCTGGGTCACTTATATAGCTGTATGGCTGATCAGCCATAGCCTCGTTCCCAGGCCTACCCTGTTTCTGTTCTTCAGTTTGCAGTGACAACGGATGTGGAAGAGCGGCACGGCCGCTCTTCCGCATCATCGTCAACGCAAACCGAAGAACAGAGAACAGGGTAGGCCTGGGAACGTAACGAGGCTAGATTGGCCATGCAGGATGCATGGCGGACCAGCTGGTTAGCTTCACTTTTCATTGGCACCTTAGTCCCAGGCCATGTTGAGATTAGGAATGTAAAACAACTATTTCTGCTCGATCACAGTGCATAGTCATGTACGCAGGAAATGTATGTCCAGCCTCCTCTGGTCTAACAATTAGAGAGCCCTGCACGCTCCAAATATTTGCTCAGCCATGGTCTAATTTTAATTTCCATAAATGCCTGCATTTCTGTAAACCATTGCTTGGGAATATACACCCACAGTTGCTGCATTTGATCCACCCACGTAACTCACATATACAAAAGGCAAGAGGTGGGTTAAACTTTGCATGGGGGTAATTAGGCTAACTGCAGCTGCATGAAGCAATTCAACCTAGTGTCAACCTGTAAAGAGGGACTCATTGACTCTGCCTTCGCTCTGCATGCGGCCTTAAATTTATCCGGTCTCATGATCAGCAAGGCATGGCTACTCTCTTGTTTTAACTACGTATAGCTCTATCTCAATCCTCTCGTCCACTGGAAGAGGAGTTCTGATTATAAGAAAGCTAGGTGAGAAGTAGGTTGATGTCTGGTTATGAGGATATTAACTGAATAGCTATGAGCACACTATCAGCAATGACTCAACATGCAAACTGTCAGGTATTATTGATGCACATTGTTGCCTCCATGTGATTATAGACTGAACAAGAAATTGAAGATAAAGAGAAGGGAATACATGGAGAGGTTAGTAAGTTGGTGCATGTGGTTATTATAGCAATAGACTGTATCATACATATGAATGGAATTACAATGTGCTATATATATACTACATGTTTTCATGCCACATACGTAGACTGCTTTGATTCACTCAAAGGAGTAGATAAGCTGAAATTTAAAGCCTGTGCAGTTTGAAATGTCCAATTAAACACCTGTTATTGGGTGATACAATGATGCTACACTATTCGAGTAGCTATCAGATTCTGTTTGTTTTGTGATTAACCCTTTAACCCCCCCCCCCCCCCCCCCCCCCCCCCCCCCCCCCCCTTCAAATGTCGGGGGGAAGGGAGCAGCGCCCCCTCAAGCTTTTTGAGATTCATAGACCCCAACCGAGGGCCTCAAACGGGTCCTCAAGAAAACATGCAGATTGATGGTGCATGATGTGCCAGCAGTCAGATCTGGCCCAAGTTGAGGGAGATCCTGGGCAAGAATTCGGCTGACATCCACCTTTGACCTCCGATTGCTAGGCTTGTGGGGTCATGAATATCATTAACAGTATTGCCAGAGGGGGCTCCTCATGTGTGCGAGCCCCACCAAGTCTGGCCGCTGAGGAGCAAATGCTGTGGGAGGGGAACACCTACGAAGGTGGTGTGCGCTGGATGCACAAAAATGTGTTGTCTTGGGGAGAAGAATTCCGTAGTTAAAGGGTTAAGAATTAAAAAAATTGTGCGTGCTTCATGCACAATGCTTTTCTAGCCCCCACTACCATTACGAACTTGTCTACACCCTTGTACATGGAGGCAGTATTAGGCATGCAAGCATTAAGCTATAGTATATGCATGGCAAATATTCTTCTGCATGTGGTTTGATCATCAGAGTTTGGTCTGAACTTTGATCTGCATGCAAGGCCACCACAGTTAGAATAATATCTGAAGTATACATTAGTGTTACTCATGTGACCCTCAACGAATCGTATGCCTCAGAACACATGATTGTACTTTAAATGTAATGTGCATTACCAAGATATTGCACGCTTTGCAAAGACCAACGGCTGTTTGGGGTACGTAAGTGAGTAGCATTATATAACGTGCATTACAGGGCTAACTTAGCTTAGTGTAGATGTAACGATCTCGGGTGGATAATGTACTTGACTTCAGCTCGTGCATTATCCCGCCCTTGACCGTTACTATAGTGCCCTCAGTGCACTAATAGACCATAATGCACAAAATCTGGTAAATAACTATTACTTAGAGACTATACGATTTGACAAAGAGGTGCAGAAAAATGTTTCATATTCTTGCAGAAATTTCCTGAGAAGTGAATGTCCTACGTACACTGCTAACATTTGCAAAGTTCAAGATCCTGTATACAGCCAAGTTGAAACTTCCACTCATGAAGATGCTACAGTTCAAAACCCTGAGTATGCTGATATTGAAACTTTCACAAAAGACGATGCTTCTCAAAGCCATGTGTATGCCCAGATTGGACCTTCCTTACAAGAAGGTGTGGTTCAAGTTTCTCAAAACCCTGCATATGGCCTGTTCACGATTGGATCTTCCACACAAGATGGTATAGTACAACTCTCTGCAAGCCCCGTGTATGGCGAGGTGGAAACACTTACGCAAGAGGATGATGCTAGTATAATATATGAGGTGGTAGATTGATGACTGTCATGCACTATTCTGACTCAGTAACTATATTATAGCAGTGTGCATGTTTGTAGAATTTCAACAGCATTTTACTGCATTAAATTTCATAAAATGGTTGTTTGCTGCATTTGGAGTACTGACCTCACAGTTTGAGGCCTAGGCTCACATTTCATCCTGGAGTGCAGCCTGGGAACAAGGCTAATCAGTCAGACACTATAATTATACGAAGGATTTATACTGGCTTTGAGTAATTACATTGGCTATAGGTGCATGGGGTTGTCGTTGGCCCAAAACAGATGCATGCAGACAAATTTATCACAACCAAGGAGCTATTATAATAGAATGATGTGAAGAATCAGTTTTACTAGGAAATGCAAGAAGATCAATAACAGGCTGAGATGCCTATCGACTTCTGACCAACACAATCCATACTGCATTGCCAGCTACATACACATAGAGCCATGTGTGCATGTATAGGACCGATTCTGGGTATTAGTCTGACTAGCTATATATTAGCCGACAGAATTAATGGTAGAGACCATGCCCGCTATATATATCTTTACTATGTACATACTTCCCTACGGACTAACGATAGTGTATAGGTTGTCATACCCCACAGAGTAGCAATCATGCATTACGGTAACCACCCTCCCAATAAAATATAAATTATTGCTGGATACCTGACCTTAATTGACAGAAATTTAATATGCAAGGTCAGTTTAATTCTTGCATTGTCTTGCATAAGAGTTCAATCTGGCACAGTCATAATAGCTAACTACATGAAAGTGTGTACCTTTTATTTTTTCAGGCAATTAGCTTAAATAAATGCTACTAGCGATTATTGTAGTATAAGTGTATAGCTAGAACCGTGCAGTGCTGATGGTCATTTCCCCGCGCACCCATGCAGCACTATGGTTGGAAGCACTATACACAAAGTACCATCCAACCTTAGTCGAATACCTTGCTTGTTGCCATGCGTGTCGTGCAACAGTTTCTCTTGCATTGGAAGCATGTGATCAATACTCCACTATTGCTTATTTACTGCTTGACTCCACTGAAAATTGTGTTGCATTCATATAATATGTCTTTCCTTAAAAAATATATGCTGCATACTATAGAAACAATCATAAACAACTTTGTACACTAAAACATCTGGTAGCTGTGAAACAAAAGGTGCTAAAACTAGCTGCATGTTATATCTAGTGTTCTATGATAAATGTTCACTACTCATTCTGAGGGAAACAGCAATCGCTGCTATTAATGGTTTAATCATCACAGTTTCACTTTGTAGCCATCTGGGTGATAAGTTTCTCGAGTGCCTCTCTCAGGGAAGCAACCTCACCAGCCAGCTGCTCTGTGTGTTCCTCCATCTTCTTTGCCTGCTCCTCTGACTGCTTTGCCAGTTCCTGTAGTGGAATAACATTATATGGGATGCCAACTTTGAGTCAATTACAGCACAGAGTGAAACTAAAACACCGCATAGTCACTGTAAATGCTCCAGCTGCAGAGATACTAGTACACATGCTGCATGGAAGTGAAGCTGTATGATGTGATCAGATGCACCACAAGTCACATTTATTATCAACTACGGCACAAACTTAAGCAGTCCATTGTTTATCACATAACACCAACGTGTGTCTGTTCACACTAAACACTCAACAAATTCTTAGTCTATCTACACACCTTATGACAGTCTGAAAGCTGTCTGATTGCCTCATGAAACTGCTCGTTCTGTTTTCCACCGTGTTCCAATAGCTTGGCCTCCAACTGTTCCGTCAGCTTGGCTTCAAACTGATCACTCTGTTCCTTCAGCTTGGCCTCTATCTGCCGACCTTGTTGCTCACTCTGTTCCTTCAGTTTGGTTTCCAGCTGCTCACTCTGATGCTCACTCTGTTTACGCAGCTCCTCTTCTAGGGAGTCCTGAATGAGCAAGTAAGATGGCTGCAATCAGTAATGTGCTATTCACAACAACATGTTGTGGAGAGAGAGCTAGATAACCAGTCCATGAAAGGAGTTTGTTTTTAACGGAATCCATGCCCATAACAGGACCTTAACTACACAACTGAGAAGGAACAAAGATCTACAACATGTCTCCCGATCATATGTTCTATACTACTTTGAGCTTAAACTTCAAACCACCTTTTGTAAAATTCACAAACTAACCAAGATTCACTGGGTAGTATAGCATGTGTAGATTTTATGCTTGCCCACATCCATGGAGCACTTAGAGGAGCACTTTGTTTACTCAAAGGAAGAGTATATTTGGGACTACAGTACGTGTTTTGCCCTTCCATTTATGTGCTAAAATGGAATGCCCAATGCCCCCCAAAATGGAACATGTAAATACGTATACACAAAGGAATTATCGCATTGTCAAAGGAAGACATATCCATATCACTGTTCATTTCAATAGTTCCACAGTGCTAAATTTGATCATGGCATGACTATTGAAGTACCTACCGGAGGTAGCTTGATAGCATCAGAGACACTCTCTCCGGAGGTCTGGTACTCATCTGTGACCCACAACTTTGAATACCACTTGGCCATCTTCTTTCGAACCTTTGCATGCTCAGCGTTATGAACCAAGAGGGAATCACTAGTACCTCTCTTACACCATCGAGGAAGCAAGGTCACCGGCACGTTCGGATAATGTGTCTTTGACTGCTTAATCACACAACGATGGCGAATACCCAGAGACTCAAGCAGCTCCTCGAAACTTAGGACGAGGTCAATCTGAAAAAGCAGTTACAGTGAAACGTACAATGAATGACTGCAGACTAGCAAGAGTTTATAAAGTCTTGCTTGTAGCCACTAATGTAAGTATTCACCTGTAATTCAATTCTGTTCTCACTAGCAGTTTTCTGAAGACGATCAACATCACCAACAGCCAGACCAACCTACAATGTAGAATATGTACACAGCAACAATAATCAAGCGTAAGAAAATGCACATCCCTAGAATAGGAAACAATACAGCCGCATTTACAAGCACATAAGAAGGTATGCCTTGCTGTGTACACTTAGTTACATCAGTGATAACTCAAATTTAGCAACATTAGCTTCAGTCAGGAGTACTATTATCTAATGATTCAGTTTGTGATTTCTTAGCAAACAGCCAAGCTTTCCTATGTAACCATCATGTACTAGTCTATTATGTCTAAAGCAGTATCTTGCTACAACAGTTGCAGAAGAAATAGCAACTAACCAGCAAGTTGCTCAACAGAACTGGCATCAGGACGAGGAAGATGATCCAGAGAAGGAATGATACTGATAGAAAGGCTATCTCATCGTCACCTTCCTCCTGATGGTATAGGTTATCATAATCCAGTTCTCCAATGGTCATGGCCATCACTTTCACAATGGCTCGTCCAGGGTGGGAGAAGCCAGTACGCTGGAGGATGGACACAAGTTGTATCAGTAATGCGTTTTTTGTGAGCATATATCTTCTAGTTTGTATGGCGTTACATTAGTTGGGGGGGGGGGGATAGTTCAGGAATTAAATTCATAACTTCCCAAGTTCTCATTCTGTACTGTACTATAGCTACAACAAGGCAATGGCAACACAACCTAGCTATAACTGGTATTATGGTTGAATGCTCTTGTAACAAAGTATAGTGATACAGATTTAGATTTTTGGTGCTTCTCGGTTCATCAGGTTTCATGCTTGTCAGTTGATGAACTTCATCAACTGACAAGCATGAAAAACCTGATGAACCGTATTTACTAACCCATATATACAACCCATTATTAGCAAGCGATAATGTCACATCAACTACAGACATTTCTGGTGTGCTTAGCTGAAATGCAAGTTGAATCACTAGGAAGTAGACATTGAATTATGAAAAGCTAAAAATCGAGGATGTCTAAGCTCCCCATGATCACAGAGGTAGCTAACCAATCAGCATCAACTTAAAGCTCAAGTATATGCACCATTAATTTCACTAACCGTCTCATCTGGTTCAAAAAACAGCATGTAGAATGCCAGAGCAAAGGCAATCACCAGCAACACAGCCAGAAAGGCTATCTTTGCAAATGAGCCAATGATATTCACAAACATCAGAACGTAGACTCCCGTGACGGGCCATTTCTGGAGAAAGTTTATTAGTCCGACCCATCCAAGAAATACAGCTACCACTCCAAATTGCCACTGCCAGCTGTAAACACACAGACAGGGGGTGGCAAATACAAATGTGAATATCATGGAGAATAGGTAAAGTGGAAGCTCCAACCAGTTGACCCAGTCCAGCAGGTACTGCAGTGGGTGGCGGCAGAGTTGGACGATCTCTGCTGCCATACGGACGAATGCAGTCAGAAAGGTAAGTGCAGCACCAACGTAGAGGAATCGGTACTCATGAACTGATAAACCTGGATGTTATGAACAATTAGAATGATACCACGCACTGAAGTAAATGCATTAGTATTTCTGCAACAGTCGCACCTTTGCAATCCTCTGGTGCTGTCCCACTGAATGATCCATTCAACACATCAACACCTGTACGATATGGAAAAAACTTCTATCACAATAGCTAGCATTACAATGAGTATAAGATGTGCTAACATGTTTTCTCCAAAGGGCTGAGGACTGTGAGACCATATCCTGTCAGAAATGCAAGAAAGACGAGGTAGATAAAGAGATTCCCAAAGAATTGGTACCGTCCAAATGTGGTCCACTTGTAGTCAAGCAGGCTGATCACCAATGGGTGCTTCAAGAGGCTTGAGCAGCCATGCTTCTTCTGCAATCAAAAAAAAACTAAGAATGAATTCACAGCAAAGGGAAGAATTTAAACCTTGGGTTTACAGGTGTAGAACAATATAACTACTAACCTGACTGCCAACAAGTGATAGCCTCGTTCCCAGGCCTTCTTACCCCAGCGTTTGTCACTTGCAATAGAAGGCCTGGGAATGAGGCTAAGTGAGACGTTGAGCAGTACATTTACCTCTCAAGCTGGAGTAAAGAGTGACTGCACTATCAGAATGCCCATTACATTGTGGGCTAGCCAGCTGCTATCAAAGGTTTTCACATCTCAAAGTTCACGAATTAAACAAGGTTTGTGTCATCCATGATCTACTATACCTCCATCTTCAATCAGCAGCTGATCTGAAAACCAATATTTGTAACTGCCTTACTCACAATCAGGTAGAGGGGGTGATTGTACTTTGTGAACTTCTTTGGACGCCAGGACTCAGCACTGCTGGGGAACAGAGGATCACAATGACTAGTGATCTCTACGGTTATCCCATACCAGCATGGAGTATATACCGTCAATGGTATACCCTACCTGTCTGAGGAGTGTTTATCCGGGAAATCTTCAAGAAACTCATAGTTGTAGTCAACCTCAAAGGTTTCACTAGTAGCATGCACTTCATTTCCCTTGGAATCTTCTTTGCCTTCATTGGTGGTAACGCACTTATTGAATGCCACCTCAGCAACATCTACGCGGAATAATTAAATATGGGAATGTAGTGTTGTTACATTGTAAATTAGGCAGGGAAAATCATGCAACAATAAGAGTTTTAAACTCTAGCTTGGTATTAGCTCTAGCCTACCTGGCATGAAAGCAATCAGCTTTCTCATAAGGGTTGTACCCCTCAAAGAACTCCTCAACATACTCTCCTCCCCAATGTCATGGTCCAGTAGGAGCGCAGCAACATCACTATCCAGATGAAATAGGGTTATATATGGCCAAAGCAAAAGCAATAGTCAGTGGGTATATGATTGAATGTATCTATAGCTACAAATACCATGGATTGCTTCTGCAACGGAGTGACACTAGTCAAGCTCAGTGATTACATTAGTATATGCAATGCCTGTTACTCATTTACTTGATTGATCGAGTTACTGTAGAGTATACCTAGTGCGCACCATGTACCACACCCCTTTTACATGTGAACTTGGGTGTGTATCGAATATAGTATGCACTCACCAAAAAAGGCAAAAAATATCCATATAACAAATCGTCAGACTTTGTGGATTCTTACAATGAACTTTAAGCCATGAAACGCAGTGTAGTAACTCACAATCCATGTAGAATACGACATTCTTGTGTACTAGTTCGAACCCTAAACATTGTTTGTCCCACGGTTGGAAGTAGTTCAAAGAGGGTTTGAAGGCTGATGGTTTTGTGTTGCATGTCATTACTCATTAGACTCACAGCTGCACATATGTTACTGTAGTACTGATCTTACTTGCGTCTGGAATCAATGGCCGAAGCGAGGGAGTTTTCACCGTCTTTATCCTTAGCCGTTGGGTCTGCCCCTTTCTCCAATAAATACTTCACAGTCTCAGTACTTCCACCGTCACATGCCCAGTGTAAAGGTGTTTGCTACAACAATACAGTATAGGAAGTAGCTATACAAGTATTTCTTTGTATGAAGTCATAGAGGATGAAAGGGCTGAAGTGTGTCAAAGGTAAACAGTGCATGCTATATTTTCCACTATAACGCTGGAAATAGGGCTCCTTATATGCTGCAATAAACCAGTTAAAGTACCGCTTACGCTCTTGCACTATGGAAAATATTGCATGTGGGCATGGTCTCGAGGCAAGTATAGCACTTGGCTTTGCCTTCTGCTATATTAGCCTCTTGATCATGCCCTTGTGCAATATTTCTCGTTCACTGCAGTACTTTAACTATAGTTATGTACAGCAAAAGAATCGATGGCCTCTGGATTCCCCATCATGACAAAACTTTTCTCTCTCAATGAGATACACTACCCTCATTCCCTGCAGGACACTCCAACCTCTATCTTTTGGTTGTTTGCAGTACATCTCCCACACCTGTTTTGCTGTTGGGGGCCTTAATTTCGTATACTCACCCCAAATTAGCTCTTGATGCAGACATCAGGTAGCCTCGTTCCCAGGCTCCCCTTGTATTTTTCATTGGCACGTGCAGGGGGAGGAGTCTGGGAACGAGGCTAGACATCAGGTCTATTTGTCAACATCCTGTATACCTTCTTACCTAAAATAGGTCATTGGTTTATTCTCATTCACTTACCCCCTCATCATTCGTAATGTTGACATCAGCTCCTTTGTCAACAAGGTATCTCACAGTGTCAAAACTGCCACTCCTAACTGCCACATGCAGGGGTGTTTTCTGATGGATAGAAAGTGTTTATATATCATTCACAACCCCATATCTACAGTTGGTCTTTATAGCTGGTTGAAAAAGTATTTCCGATTTGTTCCGTAAATACCCAAGTCTCATTCACGTACCCCCGCAGCATCCTTGATGTTGATATCAGCTCCCATGTCACCAAGATATCTCACTGTGCCAACGTTGCCATACCTAGCTGCCACATACAAGGGAGTCCACTGATGGATAGAAAAGATCTTATAGTGACACAATTATTGCACTGATGAATGGACAGAACATTGGACTCACTCAATCTAGCTTTAGGGTATTCTAAGCCCAAACCCGTAGCTATGCCATTGAAGGTGTGTCAAATGACATCCGTAAATAACTTAGCTATACAGTCAAGTTAAGGACTTTATATATACCTGTGAACTAACTTATTAAGTTGTCACAGTGGGTCAGTGGAGGCCAAATATGCTGCTGGGGTATTTTTGGCTTGCCACTGATGAATTCTAATCTTCTGAATGTACTCTCCTAGGAAGATTATTGTAATAATGCATGTAAGCTTGTCTGGGTAATTGCTTCAATCATAATATACATGACTGTGACCTAGCCTCGTTCCCAGGCTCTCCCACGTACAAAGCGATGAAAAGCTGGGCGGGGCCTGGGAACGAGGCTAACTGTACGTGACCTGCTGAGGCAAAACACAGCACTTCAGCTGATACTTTGTATCAGAGGCAGTTTATTATCACACAGTACATCAGACGTATAGCTACTGTATTTAATGTGCATTTGTGTATTGACTGAAAGCTCACTATCAATTAACTTTGTGACCCCTTCCCCATCATTCTGTGTGATTTCAGCATCAACCGCAAAATTTCTTGCAACCACTACATCCACATTTCACACAGTTGTACCAACGGCGCATTGCGCCCTTGGTTGTACTACTGGCTATCTTGGGGCCTGACAGTATAATAAGTTTACACACTTACGTCTACAATATCAAGATTGATATGAAGTCTAAGGTAGTCACTTACTCCCAAATACCCATCTTTGATGTCAATACCAGCTCCGTTCTCAACAAGGTATCTCACAGTGTCAACATTGTCACTCCTAGCTGCCTCATACAGGGGAGTGTACTGATGGACGGGAAAGAAACATTCAGTGTTCACTACCTCAATAGCTACATATACTCTCAGGATTTTGGTACCATGCTTAGCATACCAGTGGGCATGTGCTCCTTTGCCTCAAATTCGAAGTTGCTTTCACAATGCATGTTAGTGGAGGCCACACACACTGCTATGTACTATGTTTGACTTGCTACTGGTGGAATCCTAATCTCAGTTCAGAATGTATAATATTATGTACTCTTCTAGGGAAATTATTGCAATAAGTTCCACACATCAAAAAAGTGATTAAAAACCAATGGATCAGCAGAACCTCGTACTACATGATATTGAAGAATTCCATCTGAGTATTAGCAGCCCAAACTCATTGCCATCTTGCTGCAAATTAATAAACCAAGATGTTGGTATATGGATCTGCTAATCTATATATTATGTGGAATTCGAAGATGCTGTTTACAGCAAACAGTGGCATCACATACCCTTTCTATATACTACGTACATCAAACCTTCTGTTTTAAAATGTGATTGCATGTGGGATCCTTCCCCCCAAAGTCCATCCAGCTAATAGTACAGGATGACACTCAATTCAATTTGCTTTGCTTGGCAATTACAGTACGACATTGTGTATTTAACATTGATGCCGAGATTCCACCGTCGCTGGGGTGTCCGTTACAAATGCATCCCTGGAAGACCTAAATGCAGCTCTGGAAGACTATAAACTCAGCTCCGGAAGATCCATAAGCAAAGCTGCATCGTTGGTACATACAAAGCCAGCACTCTTTGGAAGAACTCTTCCGCATGTTCAGAAGAAAACTCCCAATTTGGAAGAGGCCTTCCGGTTTTGCACTGGTTTGTAGTGAAGCTGTGCTACAAATGCATGTCGGAAAAGCGTTCCGAATCTAAAGATATGTACCAGAACAATAGCACGTAAGTGCATGTACATACTCCATGTGATGAGAGCATGTCACATAGGTGCGTACAGCTAAATGCTGCTTGCTATATATCTCGTAACTTGCCAGCAAACAGTAAACAGTGAGTCTGCAGCAGTTTTATTTATGCACTTACTCCCCAATAGCCAGCCTTGATGTCGACATCAGCTCCCTTCTCTACAATGTATCTCACTGTGTCAGCATTGCCACTCTTAGCTGCCTCATGCAGGGGAGTGCACTAATGGAGGAAAGAAACAAACATCAACATTCACTACCTCATGGCAATATTCTCAGGATTTTGGTACCATTCACTTGGCAACAATGAATCATCCTGGCTGCAGTAAGTACTGTACTATATGGTATGTCACACAGTCGTAGAGATCTCAGTGTATAATGCTTGCTATCTTGCATGCGTCTTGCCAGTAATCGGTAAAGGTTAATACATTGAACAACATGGAGTTAGCAGTAGTCTGAATCATGCACTTACTCAAGAGTGCATGATGACATCACTGTCATTGCGGGGGGCGCCGGGCCCGGGCGGCGTAGCAATGATGATGACGTCATCATGCACTGTCAATTGACTTACTCCATTGTCATCTTTGACGTTGACATCAGCTACCCTGTCACCAAGGTATATCACTGTGTCAACATTGCCACTCTTAGTTGCTTCATGCAGTGGAGTGCACTGATAGAGAGAAAGATACCGTTAACAACTTGTGTTGGTAAAACTTCAGGCATACTGACATATGGATCGAGTCAGCAGCTGTCTCATTCACTTACCCCATTGTCATCTTTGATGTCAACATCAGCTCCGTTGTCAACGAGGTATTGCACTGTCTCCAGATTGCCAAACCCAGCTGCCTCATGCAGGGGAGTCACCTAATGGAGAGACAGATACTTTCACTACAATATTTCATACCACATTACAATACCAGTGGTCATGCATGTATTACAATACCAGTGGTCATGCATGTAGCTACTCTTACCATATTACAATACCAGTGGTCATGCATGTACAATACCAGTGGTCATGCATGTACTCTTTTCAATATTATGCCTTCAAGTTGCTGTCACAATGGGCTAATTAGCTACACACTGCTACTTGTACGTCATGCACCTGTGGAACTCTCAATTCGGAACATACTCTCCCAGGGATAATAATGTAAGCTTGTCTGGGTGATTACCTAATTTGGGGGGGGGGGGGGGGGGGGGGGGGGGATTTCAGGCATAGAAAATTATCCAAGTACTGCCTGGGTTTTGTCTTGCAAGTATGAGGTTACTCTTCTAACTATTCATATGGAGTCATCAGCAGTCATTCACTTACCCCCTTATATCCCTTGATGTTGACACCAGCTCCGTTGTCAACAAGACATCTCACTGTTTCAACGTTGCCTCTCCTAGCTGCCACATGCAGGGGAGTCCACTGATGGGGAGAAATAAATGTCCATTACCTCAACAATGTTCTTAGCTGGGGTATTGGTGCCAAGCTTGGGCATGTGCTCATAACTTGACAAATACAATATTTTCATTTTCCACTGGTGGAATTCTAATTTCGTATCAGAACATACACTCCTAGAGATGGAGCAATCATGCTTGTTCAGCAAAAACTTCAGACATGCATAACAATGACATTGTACATAACTATCCACATTATATGCATGACCTGCTGAGAGAAAGCACGGACGGAGCTTTAAATATAAATTTTCTGTGGTAGAGGAGGCGGTTATTGTCGAACAGGTAACGTGTCATCAGTAATGTGATTAGTATAAGCTCAAACACATTTCCGAATAAACATAATTATGGATCCCACTGGTCTGTACGTGGAAGAAGCTATTCGCAGCAAACAGTGTCATTCTTGTGCCGGTAACCACGACATGTCACACAGTTGTATGTAAACTGCTGGCTATCTTGTGTCTTGCCAGTATAATCAACTTATCCAAAACGACAAAGATATAATTTATTGTGAATTGATGGTAGTCCCATTCGCTTACTCCTGTAAATGAATCTTTGATGTGGACATCTGCTCCATTGTCAACAAGGTATCTCACAGTTTCGACATTCCCACTCCTAGCTGCATCGTGCAAGGGAGTCAACTGATGAAGAGAAAGAAACAAAGTGTTGCATTCACCAGCTCAATACGTACAATATTCTCAACATTTTTTGGTACCATGTTATATACTGTAACAATTTGCATACATAATGTGACCTGCTGAGACAGCCCTACAAATACCGTATTTTTGCGATCAAATGCCACGGCAACTTTTATTACCCCGCGCGCGCATGCGCGAAGCGGGGTTAAGCAATCGGTTTTGGTGTCTGTCTGTCTGTCCACCAAAAAAAATAGAAATCTACTCTCATAAACGTAACTCTCATAAACCGTCGAAATGGAGTCAAACAATAGCAAATAGCAAAAAACTGCTCTATGTGTACCTGACTGAAGTCAAGGCGCTCCGTTTCGCTGTATTTCGGCTATTTCCTACTTTTCATAACTATTCATAACATTGGCTCCACCTCTTCGTGACTTCAAGAACAGGACACGCAGTGCATTTGGAAACTTCATGCTTCGAGATGACCGCTAGGAAACAGTGCTTTCTCACGATCTATGTACTTCACAGACATCATGGCTATTGTTTCGGCTGTTTTTTCCAGCTATTTCCTATTATTCGTAACATTTGGCCCCACCTCTCCAGCTTCACAATATAGTATATACGGTAAGCGGTCACTCCCACACCTTGGATATGGCCATACACGAACACAGTATATGCAATAGCAGCCCTGTTCGCCGTTGCGCATCGGCAGAGATGTCACGTCGATTGTAGCTGCACTGCATGTATCCTGGCCTGACGTTCAGCGCGGGGTTTGTGTTCTATGAACACCTCTAGTTTCATTACGCGATTTACTACGCTTCTGGCTACTAATTGAGGGTGGCCACTAATCAAGGGCAACATTTATTGTAAACTGTGGCAAAATATATGATTGTAATGGCTTTGAGAAAAAGTTTGCCGTGGTGATTATGTAGCCTCGTTCCAAGGCCTCCACCCAGATTTTATCTCGCAGTGGTGGAGAAAATTTTTCTCCACCGCTGCGAAAGTTTTCCTTTGCTACAAAAGCAGTACATACACAGTACTTCCAATCCACTTCAACTTAGGTCACCCTCCGTGCCTCAGGAAATGCCAGACAGCTTGGGGTACATGACCAACAATCTGTTCTCCTCTCTTCATACTCACAGCAAAACAGTCATGGTCATTCCCCTACTTAGCGCTAGACAAAGCACTTCACCCAGAGCTACCTCCGCATGAAATCACTCACATGCTACTCGAATACTAGCCGCGGCTACTAAACAAGGGTAACGTTTAATTCGTTCAGCCCTACTGGAGGTGCGGCTATCATTCGAGGGTGGCCAATAAAGAAGGGCAGAATTTGATTGTGGAAATACGGGATTACTATTGACAGAACCTTGGACGCATGATACTTTGTCAGCAGCCCATTGAAAACTCATAGCCATGATATTTGCTATAAACAGCTGCTTCTGCATAATACAGATCAGTGGTATCCAAATAGTACACCAATGTCTTTGCTTGTTTGCAAACTGTGACATTTCATATCATTTCCATTACAACAGTGTATCATGTGAAAAGAAGCTCACTGCCAAATATGGGACCCATTCCCTCAATGTCCAGCTATTATCTATGTGATGTCATTCACTTCAGTTTGCTTGACAACAATCAACTTGTTCTCATGTAACTACTGTCACATAGTACGTTGCATGGCTATCTAGTGTCTTGCCAGTCATCAATAAAGTTTTCACTTGTAGTAGACTCATTCACTCACCCCAATATTGTCCTTGATGTTGACATCAACTCCCTTCTCTACAATGTATCTCACAGTGTCAACATTGCCACTCTCAGCTGCCACATGCAAGGGAGTCAACTGATGGAGAGAAAGAAACAAAGCTTACAACATTCACTAATGTAACATCAACATTCCTTATTGCTAATTGCCAAAGTACTTGTAGGTGGTCCACAATACATCTTATCTCACCTCAGGACATACTCTATAACTAAGTAAGTCATTTGCATTCACATGCATGACATACATATATCTACACAATCACACAATTATGTATGACTTGCTGATCATGAGGGAAACAGAGTGCTTAATTTGGATATAAATTGATTTGCATCAGAGTGAAAAAAGATTCTAATTGTGATCATAATATTATATACAGATGATGTGGCTGTTATTCCAGGTGTTCTCTCATAATCATCATACACACATATTATGGATGAGTTTCGCGCCTAAGCTGCACTTCTGTTATTGGTATCTCTTTACTAGTAGGTATCAATCCTCAACCTCAGAACAGTAGCATGCACATGCAAGTTGTGTGAAGTAAATTATCTTGTTATAACTACTAATGTTATTACATTGAAACTGAAACCATGCAGCAGTACAAGTTGGGAGTCTGTAGTGGTATTACGCACCTGTCGCTCATACCCATCAATCTCAATGTTTGACTTGGTGTTGACATCTAGAGGGTATAAACAAGCCATTTCACTTTTACAAAGCTTCCAGCAATAGGTTGTTCCATTTTTCCTTTCTCTTCCAATTCAAATGAGGTATCGTATACTTGCGAGATCAGACACTTTTTTAGCTACACACTATAATCATAGGAGGTACTGGATGAAATATATGCCCCCGTTGAGTACTAGCTGCCATGGTAATTTGTTGTATACACCTTATTGTGTGGATCCATGCCCATTGAAACCCTGTCAAGGTTACCATGGAAACCACGGAACCATCCAAAGCATGTGAATGAGCACCCCATTTTAACAGCTTACATATCACACACTATAGCTACATGCACCGCTTCTGAGCTTGTAAGAGGCCCTACCTACACCCTTCTGAATCAGGGTATCCATCACTGGAGTGGACCCAGCCAATGCAGCATAGCACAGAACACCGCTGGTAGCTAGTCGTTCTCCCATGGTGTTGTCACGTTGGAAGAACTCCTCAACCTCTGTTAGTTGCCGATTGAACGACTCCACATCACCTTCTTGAATGACCTTCGTAAGGTCCTCCAGCGCATCCTCCTAATATGGGCAAATGAGGCACAAGTTTATACATTACAACAAAGGGATCACAGAAGAAAGTGGGGGTAATCTCATTCCCAGGACTGGTCAACACAAGTAGCATTATTATAATAAGGAAGTGACAGCGAAAAGCCTGGTCTACACCATCAGGGTTTCATACAGAGGGGGGGGGGCGCCCTGGGATTTCCCCCCCCCCCAGGTGAAGTTTCCCCCCCCCCCCCCCCCCCCCCAGAAAACAGAAGACAATAATATTATAAATTTAATATTAAACTGGTTGGACATGCAGCAGTATAAGCAGTGGCGGATCTTTTTATTTTCCTCCTTACTAACTTGCTGCCGCTATGTTGCAACTCCTGGCCTGGCCTCCTCAGCTCGCAATATCGTGCATTGCCTGAAACCAAACTGCTTGGGAACGAGACCACGATCTAGTATACCCCTCTGTGTACGTACGTATTACGTTTGTGAGCGAAATTTGAGCAAGGAAGAAGCTCATGGTGGCCCTGGCAGGCCTGGGACCTGCAATCCTCGTACATCTGGAACTTGCAGTGCAAAGCGCGAAGGTGCCACGAGAGCCCATCCTGAGAAGTAAAAAATGAAGGCGAAAAAAAATTTCCGCGCTTCGCGCGGACTGATCAGCACTACACACCTCTATGCACTTCCTCCGGCAGCATTTAATATATGGTGCCCCCCTTTCATAAATCCTGTATCCGCCCCTGATAAGTTGTGAGGTAGGTAGTCTAATACATACCCAGATCTGAACATGTCAAAAACATGTCAGTTGGTCACAACCCTGTGTATGATATGACGTGTCGAGGGAATGGGAGGGGGTGGGGCTTGCATGGGTTGCCATGTGTCCCCCCCCCCCCCAGCAAAAAATCCTGTATGAAACCCTGACCATGCATACCTACCCACAAATTGCCATCTAGCTAACAGCCAATTTAGCTGATCAGGACCTGAGCTGTACCCGAATCATGTCCAGACTGGTGACTGGTTGGTTACTTGGTCCTCAGGATCTACTAAGGCTCCCACTACACAAACGTTTACACCTTGAGAGCCACTTCCCTAATCAGACACACATTAGGTGCTTTTGTCTAGTCTATAGTTCGTCATCAAAATTACACAAGCATCAGATTAACTATACTGAGTGCAAGCATCCTGCATGTGCTTCAAATGTATTTCACATCAACTGATATAAATCACCTCACAATTTGCATTAATGACAGTACCCTCAGTAACTTACGCCATCTTTGATGTTGACATCAGCTCCTTGGTCAACTAGGTATTTCTGTGTGTCCTTGTGGCACTTCCTGGTTGCCATTCGCAGTGGAGTTGTCTGACGGAGAGAATGAGCCAAATTGAACATCAACAATGCGTGATAGCTGGTTTGCTATAGTGACCTTCAGCATATAATCACCTGTCATACTCAGAATTACATACCAACCATTACAGTACAACTGGTAAAACACTCTAGCACAACAGCTCGGCACTTCAATGTCGTTGCATACACACAACACTCACTGAGTAATCTCATTCACCTACCCCATGGTGATTTCTGATGTTGACATCAGCTCCGTTTTCAACAAGGCACCTCACTGCATCATGATAGCCTTCCTTAGCTGCCAAGTGCAGGGGAGTGTTCTATAGCAAGCATACAAAATTGTCTGAGCTGGTTGCAAACATAGCATGAAAAGTCTATTAATGCTGTAACAGTGATATGTATACACAGCTAGTATCAGGAGCTTATGAGCGCCGCAAAGCAGCGTTATGGGCTCCTGCTAGTATTCATGCAACCTATGCACCTATATAGCATGAATATGATTTGAGATTGACCTAAAGTATCCAGTATTTAGCTACCTATAGCTCATATATTTCTCCATAACCTATTGTCATGATAATATCAGCTATACGAGAACCTAGTTTGCATGCAATCACACACTATATTTCACTAATTAGCACTAAAAGTTACTTGTACCATCACACATTGATTACATTACAGTACAGCTTATGCAATTCATTGACCTTCCATTGCTTGGCATTGAACAATCATTATGTTCTGTAGGTAAGTAGCTCTCGTCCTTGCACTCGGGGCATGTCACACAGTTAAGTGTATACTGCTTGCCTTGCAAGTAATGACATATGGGTAATTATTACACCCCTACCAAAACAGTAATACCGATATGGAGTAAGCAGTAGTCTCATTCACTTACCCCTTCATCATCTTTGATGTTGACATCAGCTCCCTTGTCACCAAGGTATCTTACTGTGTCCACATTGTGAATCTCGGCTGCCACATGCAGAGGAGTTTTCTGGTGGAAAGAAAGACAAATGAATATTAGTACAGAAGCGCAGTTAAACTGGGTCCAGATTTTGCAGTGTTCATGCAAAGGTCTTCCGTTTACTTGAGCGTCGTATGTCTAAATTTGGCCCCACAGCTTAACATCCACTAAAGCACCTCAGAGACTTCCATAGTGATACGTAACATGCAGTCAAGAGCATAACTTAATCTATGCATGGACCCCTAGCTTAGACTGCCTACCTCAAAATCCCATTTAACAATACACTCTAAGTTACCAAAGCGTGCCCGAGTCAGCATTAGTCCAATTCACTTACCCCACTATCGTCTCTGATGTTGACATCAGCTCCCTTGTCACCAAGATAGTTCGCTGTGTCAGCATTGTGACTCCTAGCTGCCACGTGCAAGGGAGCTTGCTGATGGAGAGAATTTAAAGAGAGTTTAACATTCACTGCATGCCGCATAAGCACCATAAACGTCACAGTTGATTTGATAGCATACCTTCATGAGAAAATGAAAAGGTCAAATACGCTGCCATAATCTAGCCACCACTGAAATCCCAACCTCACTTCGGGCCATGTATACCTTTCAAGTGAGGAGACCCTCCTTTGTGGCCACGGGTATTAATGATGACACTAGCCTTACAACTCACACTGAGAAGTGTGCTACTCAAAGCTTGCGACTGCTCTTTAGCAGTCCTCTAGGGCTGTTTCAGCTAAAAAGAAAAGTGAAACTCTACCTTACCAGAATTCAATTTTTCACACAAAAAGTAGTTACAATCCAGTTTTATTGACCCTACATTGCTTGGCAACCTCAATACCGTCCAGGTACGTATAGCTATTGTAACCAGGGCATGCATGTCACATAGTTGTGAAGTGTATACAGCTTGCCATCTTGTGTCTTGCCATTAATGATAAATGGGCCTACCAAAACAGCACGGCAAGTTCAAATGGTTCTGTAGGTAAGTAGCTCTTATGGTATGGATAATGCATGCAGTAGTCTCATTCACTTACCCCATTGTTATCTCTCACGTTAACATCAGCTCCCTTCTCACCAAGGTATCTCACTACGTCAGCGTTGTGACTCTCAGCAGCCACATGCAAGGGAGTTTTCTAATGGAGATTGACATGTAGTTATGCGCATCATGATCTTAATATTAGTACATGCCTACAGCAGATCGTTTGCAATTGAGGTGTAATTATTGACCTTGAAAAATTATTGTAAAACTCAAACGGTTCTGTAGGTAAGTAGCTCTTGCCCTTGTAGTTAAGTGTATGCTGCTTGCCATCTTGCCATCTCCAGTACTGACCAAAACAGTAATACTGATATGGATTCAACAGTATAGTTTCGCTCACTTACCCCATTGTCATCTTTGATGTTAACATCGGCTCCCTTGTTAATGAGGTATCTCACGGTGTCAGCACTTCCATTCTCAACTGCCACATGCAGGGGAGTTTTCTGACGAGGTGAAAGAATTTTAACGTTCACTGCCAAACGTCTACAGTTAGCTATATAGCTACCTGTAAAAGTAGCTGAGTTTGTACCGGATTCCAGGGACTAAACACTCAACATTCATCGGGTGAAACGATGTGCATGTCCGGTCAATGAACATTCCTTATCTGTATTCACTTACCCCTTTATAACCCTTGATGTTGACATTAGCTCCATTGTCAACAAGGTATCTCACAGCAGCTTCATGATTGTCAATCCAGGTTGCCACATACAAAGGGGTGCACTGATGGAAACAGAGTTTAACATTCAATCAACAGTCTGAGCCTTATAGCAGTTTACATTTTTAAGTATTTCAGTTTGTCCCTCAAACACGACTACACTGTTGCAGTATCCTCAGCAATGACCTGTCCAAATCTCTCAGATGGTTAGCACATCCTACTTTTCACAGTATACCTTAGTCTACACTGAACTATGCATGATACCATTGTTGGTACCTAAGAAATTCACATTGTCATAGCTCCATCGTGGATCACAAACCATGCACACAATACAGCTGGCTCACATCGCAACTAACAAGGTAGCGCCATGGACCAAGAACGCATTTCTGTATTCTCCTCTGTTTCATGCAAACTCACTGAAATGTGCCTTGATGCATGCACCTGACTAATCCAAAAGTGTATTGTTCCATTTACGTGCTGACCAATCAGCATCGCAGCTATACATATGTGCACATGCTTCCATCCCAAAGCTTTCCACTTCAGCACACAACATGCAGTGTCAGCATTCCTTCACCGAGAAAAAGTGGTAACGTCTAGTTCACTTTTGGGCATGATTTATCACTTCCTTCTATGCTTTCATGCTTCTGGAAACATATGATTAACAGATAATCACACCATTCTCATGCCATTTGGGAACAACAGGCAAAGTGACTATCGCTTGGGCAATTACTTTGCCTGTTTCTCATGCATTTATTCCCATTACTGATTCTAATGGAGACGGATAGGTAGTATTATTTGTGAGTTGTTAGTGACTTGCTATACCATGAACTACACTCAAGCTGTAGTAAAAGTATGGCTTGTATTCACTTACCTCACCCCCAACCCAAGGGTTGTGTGACTTGGTGTTGATATCTAGAGGTAAAACAAGCCATTTTACTGTACGGGTCACGGTATGTAGTATAGGGGAGCCTTTCACTGTGGATTATAAATACGCAAATGCTTCATCCTTTACTGAATGCAGAGGATGTATGGACACAGTCTTACAACTGTTCAGCTTGTAACAGTGTCAGACTTACCTACACCCTTCTGAATCAGGGTATTCATCTTCGGAATGGACCCAATTGCTGCAGCATTGCAAAGAGCACCGCTGGCAGCAAGTTGTTCTCCCACTGTCTTGTCATCTGGGAGAAGCCTCTCCAACTCGGCTAGATGCAGACTGAACGACTCTGCATCATCCCAGTCGATGGACTTCTTGAGGTCCTCCAGTACACTCCCCTAAATATGGTACATGTTCACAAACTGGTGTAACGTGCAAGATTTTGAGGTAGAATGCCCAAGCTGGATGCTTTTGGGATAAAGGTCAGGAGTTTTGCACTATAGCAATGTGCTCTGCTGCTAAGTGAAAGCCAGAATAAGCTTTCATGACATTTTAGCCTGTCATCAGCAGCACATCATGATTTACTGACAACAATGACTACCACGACAGCTTAGTTGTCGCATCTCCAATGCTTGACAATATTGAGTGGACTCGGATGCTATCGAAGTGGGACAGTTCAACTGGCACATGGCACTACATTCAGTCATCCTAAGTTTATTCATTACTCTAACCGTTCAATTCATTAGTCAAGCTATGCCAGCGCTCTACCCGCAAATATGTGCTTCAAATGGTGGAAATAGAGGCCCTATAAAGTGAAGGCTTTATACATACAGTCAAGCACAGAACACTGCCATGTGCTGTCATCCTGTACCCATGCAGCTCATCCTGTCCCATGCACACTTGCTGCAGGTGCATGCAGAGTGAAGCTAAAACTCCCCAAGCCTGTAACAGCTACAGCAAAATAATAATAACAAGCCTACTCTATGTATATAGGTGCATAGATACTGGCACCTATTGCTCAACCTTCTTTGCCACATGCAATGTCATGTATGTAGTGAATAAAATTTATATTCAATTCATGTATGTAGTGAATAAAATCAATTTCATGATCAAACTCAAGGAGATGTTGGTCTAGTTTCAGTGAGCTCTCACTGCAAACTGAGTGTTAGGTTGTACATGTTGCATGTCATGTAGAGGTTTAAAGATCAGTATACTGTAGCATGCAGCTGAGGCACTGCTATGTATGCAACCTGATACCAACTAGCTACATAGCCCACCCACTGGGTACTGGAATGCTCATGAATACACTTGTGTACTGGACACCACCTCCAAATATTTTTGTCAGGATAAACACTGAATACTTTCATTTGTAGCTATCGATAAGGAACCACCAAAAGGTACAAGCATTCTGCATGTGCTTCATAATTAGTTTTGGAACCAGACCCTTTGCACGTGGAGGAGGAAGGGTCTGGGCACGTGCCTACATTCAAGTTGTCCCGACGGAATGTGGGTAATTAGCGACCAAAGGTGATACCATGCATATGATCACTATCGACCTGCTCATTGAGTCATGCAGTCATTGCTCCCGTCAAACACTTGGGAGTAACACAGCATAGCACAGCGATTAGCCATATCTAAAGATCTACTTGAGAATCTGGAGAAAATGATTTCTATGATGTCATTTGCAATTCTGATTCATCAGCTCAACACTCCGTCCTGGGGACAACTCAAAATGTAAGCACATGCTCAAGCTCTTCCTCACTCCTCGTGCAAAGGGTCTGATTCTGAGACTAGATCATAATGTGCATGTGCTTATAATTCATGCTACTGTGACAATTCTGCTGTGGCTAGCTTAATGGGAAAACTCCCCTCCTCCCCAGTCTGCATCATCCACTTCCCTCTCCACTGAAGAAAACACTGCTCCAAACTTACCGGAGTACGTCCAAAGCCAACAGGATGCGCTGCTGGAACATCGATCACCACATCCATGAGTGGAATCTCCATTATTTGTATTTAGCGCCAGCTACGCCCACCGTAGCTGGTTCACCGGTGCCAGTGCGGGTGCAGTCACGGTACGCCTCGAGCCTAACAGTAGTGGTAGCTATACAGCTAGTGGCTAGATATAAACAAAAACATATAAATCGGCGGTGGTAATCCGGTTCTCATTGCATGCTCACCAAGTAATTACTGCTGCTTCCTCGCATAACAACATAATTATAAATAAACAGTAAAGGAGACAATGAGCGCTCTGCGTTGCTAGGCAACGTTCTTCCCAGCCCCGCCCAACTTTCCGTCGCTTGCAGTATAGTCTCGTTCCCAGACCCCGAACGTGCACCCTTTATCCTTTTTCGGGGAGGGTCTGGGAATGAGACTACTTGCACTTGCTGGAATACCGTAATTGTGCAAAGCGACCAAGGCTGAGCCTGGGAATGAGGTTATGCAGCCAGCCTGCATGCCAGGAGCTACCGAGCAATGCAACAGGTTAGGTTCAAGTTGCTCGGCGGAATGCGCCGGGCAAACCATAAGTAGCTATCATGGAAATATCATACAGCTGCCTCAAGAGTCTATGCGGACATTTTCATAGTAGCAGTGTCTCGTATGTGCATAAGAACAGAGTGATGATGACTTTGGGTTAGTGCCATCTCACCTGTACTCCCATTTTGCCTACTAATTTTGAGTTAAAGCCATCAAGTTGCAGCTGCATAGCTAGAAGCCTTCTATAGCAATAGGATTGATCTAGAGCTCGTGCAAAGATATCGATAGCCATTCGCTAACATTGTTTTTTTTGCACGTATGTTCACACTTTTCATTATCAATATCAAAATTTAATAGAATATTATTATTGAAAAAGAATTTAACAAAGTGGTTATTGGTCTGGCAGGAAGTAGGGCGGTGATTTTGGGTATATTAGGGCTGGGCCAGTGCTGAATGTGCATGTGTGTCCGTTACTTCCTGCTGGACCAATATATCTACGTCGAAGTTCTGAAGTACAGTGTGTCTATATATATATATAGCAGATCGATGCCAGTCATATCAGCTACTGCAGGCTTGTATGCCTGGTGGTGTTCCAACCCCACAAGCATGTGTGGGTTCTTCCGCATAGATCAAAATCAAGTCAGAAGAAATGGGAGGAATAGTGAGGAAAAAAAAAATTGGTAGGATCCGGAATGATAGCATTAAAAGAAAATTATTAATAGAGTCCGTTGCTATTCAGCGTGGCAATGCAGCCTCAGTGCTGGGAAACTTCTGTGTAAATAGTTGCATGACTGTAGTTGTATTTGGTTTTGTTTTGTATACATTATTGTGATTGTGTTAGTTCCTTTTTTCTGTACGTTAGTGGTTTTAAAAAAAATGTTTATCTGTATTTTTTTTCCCTTTGGTTCTTAGTGTAAGCATGGATAATAGAGCACAGGGAGTGCTCTATGCTCTATTATCCATGGTGTAAGGTAGGCTGTAGAGCAGCTCGTATTGTTCTTTTAGTTCTGTTTTGAGATGTCTGTATATTGTACAACTACTATGTTTGACTTGTATTACTTATAAGTACATTTATTCTTCTCATTACACTGACAATCATCCCTATGTTGTCTCCCTACTTTGTGCTGTTCTACTATGCCTACAGCTTTGTAATAACATTGAGTTAATAACATGCAGAGCAAATTCATGCAGTTTCTCAGCAATAATTGCTGGATGGTGCTTCTCAGTATTTATTGTTCATTTTCAGTGCAGCAACTGGGGTTGCATGAAATAGCAGTAGCTAATACAGGCATGTAACTTGACATGTCATCAGGACATTAATAGCATCCTATGAATTTCATAACATAATTATATCACATTCCAGCGAAAGCACATGATACCTGAGAGATCATGCATGAATTTATACTTCTTGTTTTCTTGCGTCTTACGTAGCTACCATCCATTCATGACTCAGATGCACATTCTTTTGGTTCTTTCTTTTCATGAATGAACCTTAGTAATTCATTGCCATTCATGTTCAGTGGAATGCACACTCCTACAGATAATTTACCACCTATGGCGATCATAACTTTTGTTAGTAGCTAGTTGTGCGTACATAAATAATAGTAGTGGCTATAGAGAGATATATAGTTACAAAACTGATGGTACATGAGTGTAAGTTTGTATCATGTATTGGAGTGTACATTTTCTGCTTGTGATTTGTACATGTACTCTGTGTGTGGCTCAGCAACAACAAGCTGCTACACTCCCAGTGACGTTGCCTGCAAGAGCTATCCAGGGACAGCAGCAAGGAGTGTGTCCTGCCCAGTCTGATCTGCAAGCAGTGAGAAGCAACATCACAGAGAGCGTTGGAAATGTTCTTCGAGAAAATGTCATTCCCTTACTAGGCAATAATGGCAGCAACAACCAAATCACTGGCAATTGTCCATGCGGTGGACCAGGACAGTGGAATCGTATTGCTTATCTCAATATGTCTGATGCTACCCAGCAGTGTCCCCCAAATTGGAATCTCATCTCCACTCCAGTGAGAACCTGTGGAAGATCGTCATCCTCAGGTGTAGCATGCGATTCAGCTTTCTTTACCTCTGGTGGTAGTTCTTACCAGCAGGTGTGTGGTAGGATCGTTGGGTACCAGAGAGGAGATCCAAATGCCTTTCATGGTGCGAATTCAGGTCGTAATATAGAAGGACAGTATATCGACGGTGTTTCTGTCACACATGGTGCAGCTGGATCACGACAGCATATCTGGACATTTGCCTGTGCTTCACATCAAAGTTCAACGAGTAGTTCAATTCAGTTCGTATGTGCTTGCACTAATCCTACTCTCAACTGGCCATATCAGACTTCCATCGGAAATGACTATTTCTGTGATACTGGAAATACGGGTTCAAGGATTGGGAGCACTTTCTTTACTGATGATCCTCTTTGGGATGGAGCTGGTTGTTCAGGAGGCAGCACCTGCTGTGAATTCAACACTCCTCCGTGGTTCTGTAAGACACTGCCTCAACCAACCACTAATGATATCGAGATCAGGCTCTGCTTTTCCAATGGTAGTTCTGATGAGGACACTCCCATTCAGCTGATCGAGATTTACACTCAGTGATAGTGTAAATAAATGTGATTCTAGATACAGTATATGTTGTACGGTTATATGGTTAGAAGTTAGTGTGGTTTTATATAGATACAGATATAGATAGATGTAACGTTGTATGGTTGGATGTTTTGTAGAGATATTAGCTGGTGTTGATGTTGATAGTGAAATTTAATATGGCTATATTCTATCGAGGGGCAACCGCACTCCTGGTAGCCGCGTTCTAGCAACTCAATAAAGTGTGGTAGTGCGAGGCGTGACGTCACAGAAACGTTTCCAGAAACGTTTCTGTGACGTCACAGAAACATAATGCCTGCACTGTCCCTAATATACCCTAACCCTGACCACGCCCCCGCCACGCCCCCAACACTAATAATCGAGGCGTGGTAATCTACGTTCCCGGTTGCGACTCGCCGTAGCGCTAGTTTCCAATTAACGCACATGCCACGTGGCAACCACGCTCAGTCGATCGCGAGCAATGGTGACCAAAAGGAAGACAAGACATTATTACAGCACTCATAACTTAGCCAGCACGGTGAGTTTCGGTATGTAAGCGTCAGTGAACGACAGCAATCACGGCTGTGTGGTCAGAATCTTTGTGGGGCCTTCGTAAGGCAGTACTGGCAGCCAACGTCGAAGAGAGCGATCGAGCAATGGCGTCCGACGACACAACAAAAGCGCTTGTATCTCCACCACCAAGGTGAGTTTCAGCACAATTATTGTGTGGTTGTGTCACTGCAGCATAGCGATCACGACGGTGTAGTCAGAATCTTTGTAGGCCATCCCGAAGTAGTCAAACGTTTATTAATTATTTAGATTAATTACGCGGCACAATTTTTCCTATACCAGGAGTGTAATAGTATTGAGTTGGAAGTCTTATGTGATGTGTGTGTGTGAAAGCCCTGTAATTCCTCTCACTACTGCTCCATGACTGCATATAGCTACCAGTATATCTCACCTGTAGCTCAAACTGTGGACCGATTGAGTGGTGGCAGCTCCAACTCCATTGCATCGTACAAATTTACACAACAGACCATTGAGTGGACACAGGTCCGGCTCCATTACATCGTACATGTAGCTACCATACAACAGATCAGCACCTATATCGGTAGTGTTCTCATTCGCTGCTCTGCTGGACCAGACTTGGTGGGGGAAGCACCATTGATGTTACCTATGAAAACTTGGATGGGGAACCCCCTCTGCAATACTGTTAATGATATTCATGACCACCCAGAAGCCAAGCAATAAGTACATGTACCAGGTAAGCAATAGGTACATGTACATGTAATTGGATGTCATGGTGGAGATCTGCCCAGGACAAAGACCTCCCTAAACTTAGACCAGATCTGCATATCACATACAATCAGTGGTGCTAGCTAGCTCAGTGGGGTCTTATTATGCCCCGGTCCCATTCCCCTTGCTTTGTACAGGGAACCCCCCCCCTCCCCCTACAATAATACCATAATTATGTGAATCAGTAAAAATGTGATATAATCTATCCATCCTCGGTAGTCAAAACCTGCACTCAGTCAGCTTGCCATTGAATTTGCCAACATCAGCCGCAGCACCAACTGACCGTGACACTTCTAGGTTCTAACTTAAGTAATTTTTCATGGATAGTCCATAGCCCATGAAATTTATAGCACATGAAATATCACATAGCCCATGAAATTTCACTGATATTCCGTAGCCCATAAAATTCCATAGCCCACTAAATTTCCATTGATATTCCGTAGCCCATAAAATTCCATAGCCCACTAAATTTTCATTTGATCATCATACAATGTGGAATGTATATATAGAGGCTTCTCACAGCACATTTTCTCACTACAGTGTGCTGCTATTTATGTGTACAGTGAGGAAAGTAGGGACATCTGGTTTGGAAGAGCTAAGCCGCTAGTATAGCCATATCTTTGAACTACTCTCTTGCAGCATAAACAATTTACTGCAAATCAATGCTGAGAATACTAACAACGTCCTGAGATAAACCCCATGGTCTTTAGATAATTAATGATAGAGATAGTTCTCTGGTCTATATAGCTACATACAATACTGCATGGCTAAATAACAAATGTAGTAGAGGAAGCTACTTGCTATTCAAGTTCTATATGGGAAGATCATTGCACCTGGTCCTAATTCTCTAAGACCAGCATGTCATGGACTTCATTGTCTGCATCTCTGATAAACTCAAAGACTAGGGTGGTTGCATTGGCTGTGAGCTTTGAGTAGCCATAATTCTGTAGGGGGTGGCAAAGAAACCACGCATGCAACACAACTGCAAAGAAGTAGTGGCCAAAGTTCATACAACAACGGATAATTATGATAGACGATGGGGAATACATGGAATAACGTATGATGCATGGTTTCTTTGCCTAGCAAGGTCTGTACAATTTAATAATCCACTGGTTAAAAGCATCTATTAGCATTCAGGCCATGCAATGCCCAATGCAGATTTCTTAGCTATACATGTACCCACCATTATAACCAGTGAATTGCAGGAACTACACATGTAATCTAAGGCCATGTCGCCAACAGTCAAAAAGTATATACATGCTCAAGCAGCTTTGATCTGTATACCGTAGAGTACGTATTAAGCGCCCATGTTTCGGGGACATTAGAACGCCGCTGAACAGGGGGGTGGGCACTAGATACGTAATTAGACATGTAGTATCCGCCCACCCATTCAGCACTGACAAGCACTGCGGTAAGCTGTGAATATCAATGACTGGCTATTAATATATAAGTCCATTTTTCACGTAAGAAGAAACGCTCGACAGAGAAAGCATGCCGTAGTTCATACTTCACTGTAAATCGGCCTTTTGAATGCACAACCTTACCCAAAGGTTAAGAATGCTGCTCAAGATTTTTGTGATGGGTGGGCCCTTACTACACTGCTTTTGAACCCTGTGCAGTAACTTTCACGTGAAGAGGGGGTGGGCGCTTGATACGTGGTGGGCGCTTGATACGTACTCTACGGTACTTGTTCTGCCTTCAGTCAGTTCCATTCAATATGCCACAGTCAAACTGCCAGCCATTGAATGAGTTGTCTTCTTTTTCTGAAGCACATGCATGGCCTGGCCTTGCTATACGCACCATCAATCAGACTGACAGAAACTATATAGAAACTGTGTAAAGGAGTATAATACTTACTGTAGTCTTGAGAAAGAGCACCTGTGGGCTCAAACTCGGAAACGAAACCTAGGAATGAGCTAGGCTATAGGAAGCAAACTAGTATGACCGTTTACTTACATAATAATCGACAAACTCAATCCACTCGGGTGTCTCATCCCTGTATGTGCAGAAAACAATCAAGAATCAAGTCATTTAATGGCCTCACCAGCTAGACTGTCTCTATACAATGCACTGCAAACAGTGCCATGCACAGATCAAACGATCGAGGCTCACGGAATCAAGTCAGTTGAGAGATCTCTTCCCGCCATCCCAATGACAACATGTGTGGTTCCTCCCTCCGTACAGCTCTGCTGGTACACAGGGCAGGTTCTCTGGTAGGAATGGTGGTGGGCCCACATTGCAAGGTCCACCTTGTACTCCTGAGAGCATGCAGAGGCCGAGGCACTGTACTGAGCACATCCATGCATTGGAACTCATGCACAGTGATATCTATTACTCTACAGCCATAGCAGTAGTATTGCAACGGAGCCGTCTGTCCCATCGAGGGAGTTTGCTACTAGATCGCACAAAGCCACAAAACTGAACTTCTAACAAAACTAGACAATTATACCATGCTTCCCAATTCCAGGTGAAGATCAAAGTACTAATAATACAGTATCGATAATGAGGGCAAGGTTAATTCCCAATAGCTTAATTCTTTTGAGTGATTACATCCTCTGATGGCAACACACCCATACTCAGCAGCTAGATGTGCACGCTTACATTGAACAATGGCTCCAGGGACTCTTGAAGTGATTCTGCCACTGGAAGGTGACCATCAGGCCAATCCTCATCGGTACTGGCTACGTACATTGGTCTGGATATATCACATGCGCACAATGGAGTGACACACACACACATAGCTGTGAGACAACATGCACGCAGCTAATAAAATGCACAGTCGAAGAGACATAGCTATATACAGCTATTGTAGCTACAACAGAAACAAATGGGCTAACCCAGCAGTGAAATGTTTGCACTGTTATATAATGCGTGCATGTTATGCAGTATATACGATGTGCTACAGCATATAGCAATGTTGTGTAAAACTAGATTTTAGTTATAATTAGGTAGAAGTAGCATCATTTAATTTAGTTTTAGTTTCAAAAGGAAAAGCTCTTTTTGTTTTAGTAACCACCTTTTAGTTGTGGTTCTAATTAACAGGCTGAGACAGTCCTCATTTCAGTTTTAGTTTTAAAAAATATGCAATGCATTATAGTTCTAGTTTTAGTTAACTAAAACAACATTGCATTTTCGATTCATCGTTATAACCACATGCGTATGCACCCTCACCTGTGCCCAGCAAAGATCAGCCAGGGAGTGATGGAACGATCCACGGAGGCAAGTTCGTTGCTAAGATACTGGTACTGCCGTGAGCCTTGTCTGAAGTCATGCTCCGTACTCATGACCAAGAAGTGAGCACTGCCATAGTCAAAGGCATACCTGCATGCAATGATAATTAGCTATACACTCTCACAAGAGTGCATGATGACATCATCGTCATTGCCCCGCAATGACGATGATGTCATCATGCACTCTTGACTCTCACTAGGCAATAAACGTATCATAGATAGATAGATAGATAGATAGATAGATTGATTGAATGATAGATAGTAGACAGACAGAGAGATAGATAGACTGAATGATAGATAGTAGACAGATTGATAGGCAGATGTATCCATAGGTAAGTAACATTACTTCATCAGGATCGTTTCACAGCATGCAGCCAGTGTGTGTACTTTGACCCATAACTTAACTCCTGAATTTGATGTGATTACTAAACTGATACATTATCTGCCATGCACCTGCATATGTGCAGCATGGTATCAATGCACATAGTGCATGGCTGTGATGATGATCAGCACATCCCCTCCTGCCTTACCATGGATAATCCAGGGCGGGTCTGGGCATTGGGAACCTCATCTCATGTGGCACTCCACATTCCCCACCTGAATCTGTGTTGTTGTAGTACCCTGGACTGCAACAGAACATGTATGAGAAAATTCACATAGCCAACTGCTCATCTGTAGCCTCACTCCCAGACTTCCCCTTGTGTGGGGGGAACCTGGGAATGATCATGGCTACTGCTGAAAAAATGTGAATATGACTAACTACTTAATAGACCATGCTTGTCACACAGCATTATCATGCACACTTTGATCTGATTCGATTTTTGATTTGTGTTACCCTTGAGCACAATGGTGGCCAACGAGGGCCTGCAGAAGGCAGAGCCCAGGTGCCCCATGGCCAGCTGCAGGACCATTTCCCTCCGAAGGATGCAAAAGGTAACTAGGGCTGAGTGCATCCTGAACAAGAAATGAAAGTCCTGTTGTGTACTTGCATGCATGACACAGTCCAGTCCTTTTGGCCACCGTGCAAACAAACACTGACTAAAGGTGAACTGGATGTTCACTGCATGAGTAACAGCCATGCAGAGTAGCAGGCTATGTGCACGGTAACCAACTGGTGATACAGTTTTAATAAAGAGTCATCCCTGGATGTTCACTGCTCAGTGCATGACATTTCCATGAAGCCTTCAAGGTAGATAGCTAGATATGCACAGTTAGATATGTACCTTGAATAAGGCCAGTTTCTTTCGTGATTTCCGATGCAGACCATGTAAGGTACCCTAGAAGCAATAGGTTGTATCTGGTCGAAAAATGTATCCCACTATACAGGTACGTGTGTGTGTGTGTGTGTGTGTGTGTGTGTGTGTGTGTGTGTGTGTGTGTGTGTGTGTGTGTGTGTGTGTGTGTGTGTGTGTGTGTGTGTGTGTGTGTGTGTGCATGTGTGTGAGTGTGTGTGTGTGTGCGTGTGTGTGCGTGCATGTGTGGTACGTATAGCTACCAAGAAACAAAGTTCCTTAGTCAAGACAACATTATTTTGGCCATGCACATTAGCATGTTAATTGTTCCTCATGTTACATCTGTAACTAGTATATAGCTGTAAACAGTCAATGAGGTCTCCTCTTACTACACTGGAGTATCCCAAGGCGTAACTCATGTCTCCAATGTGCATGACAAAGTCTATATCATCTAGCTGTTCCTGGATGAGGTTGGTGGTGTTCATGGAGGGCTGCTCAGTTTGCATCTGGTAGCTGTCATCTTGTTCTCCACACCCCATATCTGAAGGCCGGTGTGTGTGTGTGTGTGTGTGTGTGTGTGTGTGTGTATGTGTGTGTGTATGTGTGTGTGTGTATGTGGGTGGGGATGTGGGTATGGGTGTGCATGCATGTGTGTAGTTGTGGGTGTGGGTGTGGCATGGATGTGTGTGGGTGTGCATGAGTGTGTTTGTGGATGTATACATGTGGGTTGTGTGTGGGTGTTGTGGGTGTAGGTGTGGGAGGTGAGTGTGGGTGAGTGTGGTGTTGGAAGTGCACGTTCATTTTTCATAGGAAGGGTTGATCATGTCTATAATTTATAGCATACCTCCGTAGGCTATCAGGCTGATGGTATCACTTGATCCTTTTTCAGGGGCAGCTCTGAAACTAAACTCTTCACTCCAACCATAGTTGTCTCCAAAAATATAGTAGTACTTCATCCCAGGAGTGAGACTGTGTGGTGATTGCAGAGGTTTGTGACAAGATTTTACCCTACCCAAGAGCATAATATATAGGAACTAATGCTTGTCTTGCAAATTTCTATTCTGTCAGTTTTGATTTTTTTGTCATTCGATTATAGTTGTATAGCTATAATAAAAAGAGTACGAATTCTATTTGAGTCCTACAACTTGTTACTGAAGGTCATGCATGCCCTACACCTACCCATACTATAGTCTTTGACATATTTTGGCACACACTGGGTGTTTCAAAGCTACATGTATAGCTAACCAGGATAGTGAAGTTCCCCAAGGGTGCTTTGAAACACTGTTGTATTTGTCAATGAATGACGGAAAATGCCGTGATGAGCTCCCATAAGCCCATAAGTCCATTACTTTAATACAGGGCTTAAGCTGTTTCTTATCGTTGGTAAAATTATAGTTAATTAACCCTTTAACCACCGAATTCTTCACACCAAGACAACACGTTTTCATGCATTCAGCACACACCACTTTCGTAGTCCCACAGCATTCGCTCTTCAGCAGCCAAACTTGGTGGGGCCTGCACACATGGAGAGACCCCTCTGGCAATACCGTTAATGATATTCATGACCCCCACAAGCCCAGCAATCGGAGGTCAAAGGTGGATGTCAGCAGGATTTTCGCCCAGCATTTCCCTAAACTTGCGCCAGATCTGACTGATGGCACACCTTACACCACTGATTTGCAGGTTTTCTTGAGACCCTGGGTGGGGTCTATGAAAATCATTAGAATCAAAAATTCTCGGGTCAATGAATCTCATTAAAACCAAAAAACGCCCACGACAGGCGAAGGGGGACTGCCGCCCCCTTTCGATACCCCCCGCTTGTACGTTTAGTGGGGGAGGGGCGCCGAAATCTGACCAGATTTTTGAGTTCGGCCCTCAAAGTCGTCCCTAGGCCCTCTGAAGCCTTTTTGGTCTCTTTTTGGACTGACGAGAAGCCCTACAAGTGCATAGGGTCTAAATGACGTCTATAGATGTCAATGGGGCTTAAAGGGTTAATTAATGGTGCCTGCGTCTAAACTAGATCTGTGCACTCACTTACTTGTCCATCGTGATTTGGTGGATCAGACCTGGGTTTCTGTAACCAAAGTCAGTGGCAGGACTGCCACACATGTGACTTGCATTGTAGGTCCTTGTGGAAGCCTACGTATGTATATAAAAACAGTCACCAACACTAAACCATAGAGTTCTTAATTTTTGGGCTCTCAGTGGAATCAGGATTGCATGAGCCGCTGAGGGCGAAAGAGCATCAAACTAGTATAGACATGTTGTGATCCCTCACACCTTACGGTCATACCTTATATGAAAGGCCTTTGCGGTACTGCACAAACGCCAATTTGTCTTTCACATTTTTGCGTAATATGGCCTCTTGCCGTATATAAGTTAAGGTAGGAAGCACGGCATCGGCGAAATCGCGCAATTCTGCTCATGAATAATTAATGAGATGACGTCACTCGCATACGGTTATTTAGAGTTATTCATCTGTTAACGTTTTCCCATGGCGGCAACCGGAATAAACAAGGGGGGCTTCTCTCTTTGATGCGGCTAGCGGCCCTTTCAAGTTTCAAATCGGCACTCTGATGTGGCAGTGCGGTACTTTGAAGATTTGTTTGAACACTTTTTATTTTAATTTTATTTTTTTAAGTAAAGAGCTATTCTGGCTTATTGAATGTAGCGATGGGCTATCTGAGTGTGAATAGCTAGGTGGAGTGAGCCGGAATGTTTGTGGGTCTGCTGAAGTGGCCGAAGAATTAGCCTGGAAAGTGAACAGCCTCCGACAGCTCCCTGGCCAAGGTACTCCAGAGAGTTGACCTTTCGGCATTACAGGCCCCGCCCATTTTCATGTTAGGGCGAATTTGGCTGGTTTGGTAGCTGGACTGGGCTGGTGAGAGGGAGTAGATGTGTGGCCAAAACTCTGTAACCGAGAGGTGAACGTGGAAAAGCATCCCTAGTTTTGCAGGGGGTAGCTAGGTTGACCTTTTGGAAACTGGCCTTGGCTTGAGTCGGTTTTAGTTGGTGTGCGTGGAAATTTTTTTGAAAGCCTAGGGTAGCCAAACCTCTGTTTTTGAGGGTGGCAGTGAGTTTTGGGCTGTAGCCTGCAAGTGAGGAGAGCAGGTGGTAAATCCATCCGTAGTTTTTGGGCCTGTTTTGTGTGTGTATGGATGATGGGGTCAGAGTGTGGGTGGGGCCTTGGAGAGGGTCCAAATTTTCAGTTTCGTAGAGGGCCTTAAAATTGAGTTTTAGGGCATTTTCAAGCAGAGGGAGCAGTTTGATGCAAAGTATTGCTGAAACTTGTGTACGCTTTGATGCTGCCCATTTATCCATCAACTTGGTTTCGGAGATCGCGGTACCCATGTTTACTACCTTAAAGTTTGGGACGCATGAATACCTACTACTTCTGCTAGGTCAGGCATGCTGAGTTTGACGCTCCTTCGCCGCCTTCAACGGCTCATACGCTCCTAGCTGGTGGAATCTGATTATGAGGCTGATATCACAGTACTACTAGGAATGGAAATGTTGCTTGGAATGGGTATGTATAGATATGCAGCCTTCGCAACACACACTATCTTACAGAATTATCAGCTCATGCTGTTCTTCTCATGCAACTTACACTCTTGGTATGGTCGTAGCTCTGGCTCACATTGCCCCAGTAGACCACCGGTAGCTTTGCATGTCTTGTGACCCACTGCAATCTGCAGTGCAAGATGTAATTTGCAGCCAAAAATATGTGACTCGGCTACCATTCCACATTGCATCGAAGTATAAAGCAGTATTTTCAAGTTCTAATGTGCTTTCAAAAAGTAGGGTATTGATGTACAGTATTCCTGATTCTCCAGGCCAGGTATCCAGCAATAAACTAGTTTCAGGGTTGTGATTTTTTTTTTTTTTGGGGGGGGGGGGGGGTTAGCTGGTTCACATGCCCATGAATGAAATTTTATCAAGAGAATTGCACAATGAAAATGTTCTTGAAAGCTGGTTTCCTGGGAGCTCAAGAACGTACACGCAAGCTGATACTGATACTAGTGGGTTTGGGGTGGGGGGAGTCCTAGCGTTAGCATCATCACACCACACCTATTAGCTCTACCATCAGTGAAGCTCTTGCTCCACCGTACCGTTGACGGAAAGAAAAATCCTTACTACACCCTTGTATAGTAAGTTTGTGGGATGTATTATGCATTCCTGAAATCTGTGGTACACTTACACCATCTCAGTAGGGTCTCCAGTCAGCGCCAGGTGGGCCTGCAGAGGCTCGTTCCAGTTCTGGAATCGGACCACATTGCTCACTGCCACCAGAGTCGGATATTCAAAACCTAGAATGGTTGTAGTTGTAAAATAATGCACTGAACTGATTCAAGCTCAATACCACTAATGGCCATGGTGGTTTATTACTAGGACTTCTTCCCCCAGTTGCAAATCTGCATGGCACTTATACCTCTCTTTCACAACACTTGTTGTGCAAAATTACTATAGCTAGATGTACATGTATACATTGTGGTGCAAGTGCTATATATAGCTACCTCCTCTGAAGAACCCTAAGATGATGCGGTGCCTCATGTTGATCAGTCTGAACTTGAGATAGCCGTATCCATGACTCATATAGGTGGGAGAGTGGATAGCATACTGTGCATTGGGAAAGATCAGCCTAGTAATATGCAATCTCGGCCTTCAGGCTGTTGCTATAGCAACCTAAAGCTTAATAGCTTGGAAACAAAGACTGTACAACGTACAGCTAGTGCATGGTTCATAAGTGTGTAGTTATACCTCATATACAGATGAGCAATACAGTTAGTGTTGTGCACAAATACGGCGCATACTGATATTGAATAGTGTAGACTATAATATTGGCCGGGCTATAGCTATGTGCTCTCATTGACTGGTTCTATGACTAAACAAAGACATTGGGTACGAAACCAGTTCACAAACAAGTTAAAGGCTGGCAATTGAAGTGCATGGCCCATGGCAGGCATCGTGGAAGTGGAGGATAGCTTTTGTGTATACCTGGAATTTGATGGGGGCATGATTGATGGGGTCGATGCGATAGACATCATTGGCAGGTGGAGAGTAAACCCCAATCCAGTCACTGGAGTTGGGGTATTTCACATCCTGCCAGCTGACTTTCACCCACTCTCCCGATGTGGACAGGGTGGTTGGACTGACACTGAATTGTATGCTGTTTTCTGTGTACAAAGTGCAAGAAGCCACTCATGAATTAGTAGCCCTGTATATAGTTGCAAGTGACAAAGGTGGAGAGTGAAGTGTTAGGTAGCTATATACTGTACCTACTGCACCGGATGCTATTTCACCATGACAAAGCCATCATTCTGATATTTCTACAGCACATGCAGATAATACTTAGCTACAGACATTCATGGAATAATTATACAGACATAATCAAAAGCATAGTAGATCTAGAATGCCAGCTGAGTGAACAGTAAACTACTACAGCTCTTACCTATCTTCACTTTGGCTCTCTCATGGCGAAGAAAATCAAAAGGACTGGAGTGTTTGTGGCCAAATGACAGAACTGCAATGTTCAATATAACAACCAGTAGCGGCGCTAAAGTCTCCATTTTGACGTGGATGCATCCACGCACTGCTGTCAGTCACGTCTTATAGCTATAGACTACTATCATAATTGTTGTAGTAGTCTCATAGCCTGGTAAGTGACTGTAAGCATTCGTTATTGATCGGCTCAGGCCTTAATAGCTATCACTTTAAGGAGACTACATGTGAACCCAATTCTTTACTTAGCAACCACAAAATTTTGCATTGATCGGAACAATCAGGATCAATAGCCAGTTCAAAGTGACTACTTGATCTCACTTGCTTGCTAAAAGGCAGCACTTGTGTAAGCACTTGCACATGTTCACACCGTAGCTGAAAGCACGTTACATTTTGTCAGTGTATCGGCTACATTAAACCCAATTCTTTACATAGCAACCAGACAAGCATGTAGACCATAGCTGACGACATCGTTGTTAGTGTTTCACTACAGTAGCATTTCAATGGCTAGCTCTCTGATCTTTTCAGTCTGAAAAGAGACAGCCAGTGAGGAATGTTTGTGTTACAGTGCATCTGTGAACATACTACGCATTCACTTCTCCGCATACTCCCCAGCTGTTAGCCTGTTATGTCATGACAACGTGAGCTGCATGCATGAGGATCAGGCCTGCATGGGGAATGAGCTCTTGTAGGCTTAAGAAGATGGATTAGTTTAGTTAGAGGAGTGAGAGAATCATGTTATAGAATCTGCTTGTCCTCAACTCTCAAGGGCATTTTTATCTGCATGCGCTCAAATGCTATATCCTTTTAATCAGTGAGAAATCAATTTGTGATGTCAGGGTGAGATTAATTTCATAAGCACAGTATTGAAACCTGAATGCCACTTGCACGTACATTATCCTTCCAGTGTATGCATCCCAATTGGGCATAAAAGACGGCTCTAATTATAAGACTCCTCCTCAAGACCACGGGATGATAAGACTATAGTAGTTAGGTGACACATTCAATTCCACCCAGCATGATGAAATTGAATCCAGCTGGCTATATATATTATTATGCCTAAAGTTGATGCCATGCAGAGTGCATACAGTATTGCAGTTGTTTGCTTTTACACAGGCTTAGGGAAGAAAGGAGGTGAAAAATCTGGAGCCGCCAGGAATCGAACCTGGGTCGCTCGCATGAGCCACGAGTGCCTTAACCACTAGGCTGGGTGGAATTGAATGTGTCACCTAACTACTAGTCTTATCATCCCGTGGTCTTGAGGAGGAGTCTTATAATTAGAGCCGTCTTTTATGCCCAATTGGGATGCATACACTGGAAGGATAATGTACGTGCAAGTGGCATTCAGGCCACTTGTACTAGGGGTACGTGCCTAGTGGTTAAGGCACTCGTGGCTCATGCGAGCGACCCAGGTTCGATTCCTGGCGACTCTAGATTTTTCACCTCCTTTCTTCCCTAAGCCTGTGTAAAAGCAAACAACTGCAATATCAACACACCAGGCTGCATAGAACCTATCTTCGAGTGCATACAGTGGTAGCTTTTCAGACTCAACTGGAGATACTCTGAGCCGGCCCACTGTGAGGATGGAGTGGACTCATTGCAACAGTTAGGTGCATGCACAAAATAATGCTTGACTATGGATGGTACTGAACGAACAGACATGACAATGATAGCATTATCAAAATGTGAGCGTCTGCAATCCAACATTTTGTCCTTTAAATATAACCCCCTCAATTATACTGTACTGGGTGTACATCAATACCCAATTTCGTTTTCAGTCATCTACACAGTAGTGCACGTAGAGAGTACTAGAGACCCATACATGGGAGATCATCTACACAGTAGTGCACGTAGAGAGTACTAGAGACCCATCCAGCATGGGAGATCATCTACACAGTAGTGAACGTAGAGAGTACTAGAGACCCATACATGGGAGATCATCTACACAGTAGTGCACGTAGAGAGTACTAGAGACCCATACATGGGAGATCATCTACACAGTAGTGCACGTAGAGAGTACTAGAGACCCATCCAGCATGGGAGATCATCTACACAGTAGTGAACGTAGAGAGTACTAGAGACCCATACATGGGAGATAGAAGTATGGACTGTAGCATACCATCACTAGGGTCCCTCAACTGTGAACGTGGACAAAACATGCCACTGCATGTGCGGACATCACAATCATGTATAGGAAAGTGCAGTAAAGCTTCACAGTATATATACAGTAGCATACCATCACTAGGGTCCCTTAACTGTGAACATGGACAAAACATGTCATTGCATGTGCGGACATCACAATCATGTATAGGAAAGTGCAGTAAAGCTTCACAGTATATATACAGTAGCATACCATCACTAGGGTCCCTTAACTGTGAACATGGACAAAACATGTCATTGCATGTGCGGACATCACAATCATGTATAGGAAAGTGCAGTAAAGCTACACAACAATGTGCACGTCAAGTGGATAAAACACAGCATAAAATGTACCTGGATAAAGCATGTTTTGTGTTGTACATCCACTCTACTCTAGCTTAGGTCCATAGCCGGGTCTATGATGTCCATGCCAAGTGTTCCTACACCACCACTACCGTTACTGCTGCCAGTGGCGGCACTGGCGTCTTCTTTGTCGTCATGGCGGATGGTATGGTGCAGCATCACGGCCAGGACAGAACCTCTGTGCTCAATCTGCCACTGGTGAAGCCGCGACTGCTCACTCACCTCCTCGAGCTTCAGATACTGTGTAGGGGCAGTGTAGCAGTTATTTGCTGGACAAGAGCAGTTCGTAGATTATTAAATTCAAAACCTATGAAACTGTGAGATAGATAGATAAAAGGAAAAGAGTCGGTCTGAATGAAAGTGTTTCGTTTTGTACCATGTGAGTCGATATTTGGTGTCCCAAAATTAGCATCTGACCAAATACATGCTCCCGCACTGCTTCAATGACGTACCTTGGTAAAGCCACATGCAGGATAACTTGACACTCTGCCTATAAAGCGTTGTTACAATACATGTAGGGAGCAGGGTATCAGTCCCACTCCCATCTCATTCCCAGACTGGTCTGGGAATGAGATGGGAGTGAGACTAGTAGAACCTTAATCCTCCACTCTACTCAATGGTCTGGTATACATCACTAAAAGAACTATGTAACCAATCACACTCCTTATTCCTCCTATCCTGTGATTCTTGCGATGTTCTCTAATCTCTAAAACTCGGGCATCCTATATCTTACCAAGTTGAGCTTCTCCTGGTCGATCTCCGCCCTCCGTAATTTCTCCCAGCAGTAGTGTCGCACACATGCCCTCTTAGGCTGTCGACAGAACTCTCGGCATTCAGAGGTCACGGCAGGGAACTGGGGATCCAGGGGACAGCCACATACCTCGCTGGGACCGATCTAGGGTAAAGAGATTACAAAAGGATTACTAGCAAGATTACTGGAGATTACTAGAGATTACTAGAGATTACTAGAGAGTATGTCGACCGGATTACAAAAGGATTACTAGCAAGATTACTGGAGATTACTGGAGATTACTACAGATTACTAGAGATTACTAAAGATTACTACAGAGTATGTAGACCGGTATAGAGGATGTAGACCGACTTCACTACCAACCACTTCCACTGTCTCCGCACAGCCTACAAAATGCTGGGACACATTTCTCCCCCTCCATGATAATCATTACTTCCTGCTACATCCTACATATGGGTTGGACCAACATAGCATGTACCTAGGGTTCTTTGGTGCGTTCTGGCCCGAGGATCACTAGAGTGAGTTTACGCTTACTGTCCAGAGATTATTAGACTACTGAGATAGAGAGTACAAAGCCAGGCTCCCATTCTCTTGACACTTACAATGCATGGCTCTATGGTAATAGGACTGATGAGGGGATGTACATAGTCCGCTTCACTACCAACCCACTTGCAAACATATGCATGGTCTCCACAAAGCCTCATCACAGGCAAGAGGAAAAAAGGAGGACGAATCTCTTCCCTTACCTCATTGCATTCTTCCTTCTGCTACAGTGGGCAGACTAATACGGCACGTACCTTGGGTTCTTTGGTGTGTTCTGGGCAGAGTACCCTCAACCGCTTGCAGTAGGTCTTCTGCAAGGTGTCGTATTTGTCACAAAAGATGTTGGTGCTGTAGTGTGCATGGTGTGACAGACAGGAGGATAACACATTACATCACATGACTGAAAGAGCTTACTAGCCAATCATGTTCCACTCTTGAAGGTGTACAATGTGTCACTAGCTACACGTAAGTCATAAGGCCCAGCTGGTCATACACAAACATTCTTCAGTTGTTACCAAGGAAGTATAAGTAGTTTACATGTGGATGTGGTATGTAATAGACACGGTAGTGAGTGCCTTGTGGCTCATACAATGTAAACTCTCAAGTCCAGGATGACATGCATGAAAATAGTTTTGCAGCAGCCAGTTTTACATAGTAACATTTTAAGCATGGATATCAGCCACAATGCCCGCTTAGAGGATAAATGTGATATCTCCTCATGAACGTATTCCACCATACACTATTCAATGGTTTAGACAGTTAAGTAGGTACTCACAAATACTCAGAATACTCAGAATTGTTAAAATGAGCAATTGAAAACCATCTGGAATCAAACCCAGGTACCAGCTGAGATTCAAACACAGCATTGCTCAACAGTTAATTTAGAACTGTAACACTCCGTTCCGTCTCTTACCCTTCATTTTTCACGATAGAGCCAAACGAAACCATCCCTTCAAGCTGGTAGGGAGAACAAGACAATGATAGTGTAAAACACGGAAAGGTGTGTGTGTGTGTGTGTGTGTGTGTGTCCCTGTTGACCACATGTGTATACGCCCACGCTTAGCTTTTCGTCGCTTGCAGTACGATAAAGTGGGGAGGGTCTGGTACATTTCCTCACGTGAGCATGACATACAAATGGCAAAATCTTCAGAATCAGTACGCTACGTTTTGCGTGTTATTCAACCATCTACACATTCAACGCTCAGTGAGTATGACAGTCGCCCCCAGCTAGCTACATGTAGATACGTGTGGTATGTTACCTGGTACCCCTTTACTCTTCTTGCTGTTCTGAGACCCACGTACGGCCATGTTCATTTAGGTCTTTCTACCCTTCACCGCGTCACTCACGTGAGGAAATGTACTACATATAATGGCTCCTTAGTCTATCCAGTTAGACAAATTTTCTCTCGAAATTGGTCTAGACCAATAGACTAATGGCTCCTTTAACTCCTTCCCTTATGGTAGGACTTCATGCAAGTATGGTACTGTGACAACATCATGTGGGAATGCGACAGATCTCTATTAATACCTGGTGTGGGTATGTGACCTACCTTAGAGAAGCACTTCTCCAGGTGCACCATGGCCTTCTTGAGGGTGACAGGCTGGCTGCAGGTAGCACAGTGGATGGTCAGGTCATCGCTCTCGACCTCCGAACTCTGGAAGAGAAACAGGTTGAGACACTCATCTAATTAATGTAAACCTAAAATTTATGCTGTAGACCACATAGGGGGATCTCAGACTCTGACATAACCTACAAGTTTCCAACTAGGCCTAGGGCTACTCATTAAAATTTCTAGTGGTCAACTGAATAGCTGGCAGCAGACATGTGATACATGGTAAGGAAGTCAAGCAGGTCAGTCAGTCTACAACTGCAGTGATACTCAAGGAGTGAAATGCTGTCATCACAAACATGCATCACTATTCTCCCCACAAGGTGAAGCACCTCCGGAGATAAGTCTGTCACAATCACCTAAGAGGCTCTTGTGATGATATCCAGTTACACGTACCTCATCTTCCCGTACTGGAGTCACCCCCGCCAGTCTGGTCACGTGGACGTCAATGGCCTGTGTTCGGTGGTCCAGCTCCTCCAGACGACTGCGGATTAGCTGAGGTAGGGAACAGAATCAAAGGACCACAGCCATGACACAGAGAAGTTATGAATCTACATACATGTAACTTATGACATAGGGGTTGGCAATATTGTAGACTTACAATACCATAGGCGAGCTGTCCGATAGTTTCCCATAGTGGACTACCCATATTAGACAGCTTACTTGCACAAGTCATGTGCCCCAGAATACAGAAGGTTGGTCAAAGTGTACAGTATTAAATCCATCATTGTATGGATAATACTGCAGGACCATCTGTTTGTATTTGACTCACTCGTCCTTTGGACACGCAACACAAACAGACTCATCTGATATCCTGCTGCACCCACCCAATACTATTATGATGATGAACATGATAATCATGCATGTCTTTATGGACATCGAGATGCCAATAATAAGCTTAAACGTAGGTGTTCAAAAACGGTGGCGTTCGAATAAATGAAGGGTTCAAATAATTAAAATCACTATTAAAGAAAGGGGTCAGAAGTCATCCAGAACAGTAAGTTACAGTTTGCATAATTACGCTCACATGGCACACAAGGATTTCATTGGAGGTACGTACATTATAGATAGCCTCGTACCCAGGCCCTCACGCGGATCCGCGTTCCGCGTGAGGGCCTGGGTACGAGGCTACATTATAGACTGCAGGTTGATGGATAAGCATAGTGACCATAAGAAATGACCCTTGACCTCCCACATTCAAGTGCTTCTAATTCACTTGTTTATCATCTGCAATTTTTATCAACTCCATCTAATGAAAAAAAGGACTTCTTTTACTGTGACAGTACACATGTACGCCAATTTAGAGCAACAGGTAGACATTTGAATGAGTGCCTTACACTAGGAGGGATGCACACATTTCAAACATGAGGTTACTCAGTGCCCTTCATTACGTATATGCAGCTTGGCACTAGTCAGATCCCTCCATGCGTATTGAGGTTCTGGGAATGAGACTAGCTTTGCACATAATATATTCAATGGTGCAAGTTTCATGCCCTGTTGGAGGTTATGCTCCATATATAGCCCCCCCCCCCCCCCCCCCCCCCCCCAAGGGTGTATTCAAACCACTGATCCAGCACCACATACAAGTGGTCTACTGCCATGCATTATATGCCATAAGCGTCGTTCCCAGACTCTTCCACAAAAAAGCTGGGTGGGGCCTGGGAACGAGGCTACACTATGACCTTGTAAGCTATTTACTCGCTGTTCTAACCATTATTCCAGTGCTCACTGGCTCAATGATGACACACACGGTACCTTCTGCTCTCCCTCCAGTTGCTCCAGCTTCTCTCTGTTGTTTCTGGTGGCAATGGGTTCCTCAGCTCCAGCCCACAGCTTCTGCTTTTCAGGCAGGAATGTCTTGATACGACTGGAAAGTGGGAGGGAGGGAGGGAAGGGAAGGGGGAGGGATGAAGGGAGGGAGGGAGGGAAGGGAAGGAGGAGGGATGAAGGGAGGGAGGGGCAGAGGGGCAGAGGGAGGGAGGGAGGGACAGAGGGGGAAGGGAGGGAGAGAGGGAAGGAGGGAGGGAGAGAGAGAGAGCAAGTGAGAGGGGAGGTATACAAATGTAGATGATTTGCACTCAATTCATGGCCTCATTCCCAAGCCCTCACAAACACATCGTAAATAAACTATGCATTATGTACCTACATGTAGCCCTGAGGCTGTTTGATACACTATCCCCACAAGCACAAAGTGCTCTTTCCCCTCCCTACAGCACCTGAGTTTGAGGCTAACTCACTTCATAGCTAGCTGTACGCCACACTCCTCACTGCAGTACTTGGAGTGTGGTCGTGCAGCAAACACACACCCTGGCCCCTGGCATTGCTGCGACTTGTGCGTCTCCTCACGACTATAACCTCCAAGGAGGAAGTCAGAAAATGGCTTCCTCGTCCGACGACCTGATGAGGTCTGGAGAAAGGAGAATACAGGGAGAGAGGATGAGGGAATTGGAACACAAAGTTAGGGGGGAGAGTGAGGAGGAAGGAATATGGTCACAATAGTACTGAACTAACATGAATCATACCTTAATCCCCTGACTACTGATTTTGTTGACACAGACTGGCCTGCATGCTGATACTTACCCGGGGTAGGTCAAAATCTGAAGCGCTCAGTCTGGTCTCTGCCTTCTTAGCTGTGGACCTCTGAGCACCTCTCTGCTTCTGCTTTCTCCCCCTGCCGAGCCTCTTCGCTGGCTTCTTCTTGGGAGGGGGCTTCGATTTTGGGGGAGCTCTTTTAACGTTCTCGCCCTCGACTTCCGAAGCTTTTGAACTCTCAAGAGGCTTTCCATCCAATGCAGCATCCTCAGATCTTCCATACTGCTGCATGGTATCAGTGTTTACTGCAGCCAGGCTTAAAGCTTCTTGACTAGAGGTCTCAGTGAGAGACTCAATGCTGGCAGTTGAAGCTGTCTCACTCACATCCGCCAGCTCACCGCCAACCGCTTTCAACTCAGCCGCGATATCTTGCTGCCATATTCTCTTCTTGCTATGCAGAGGATCCTCAGCGTACAGAATCCTCGAGTACTTCAGGCACTGCCTCTTGATACACTTCTGTCGCATCCGACCAGGGCCACCATACTTTGGCATATCCTTGCAGAATCTGCATTTGCGACAGTCAATTTCACGTAGGCATGCTATGCACTCTCCGCACCGACGACTGTGTTTCTTGCCTCCCTTCTTACTGCCACCGAAATGAGCTGACCTTCTCGGTTGTTTTTCAAAATACACCTCCTTTTCCATCTCCCTCTTTTCCTCCTTGTTACCAAAGATGGACACCAAGGTTGGGTCCTTGTCTATGCACAGAGGGCAGTAGTACTGCCTCACGAGAGATGCTCTTTGGCGCGTTATCCCGACACATGTACCGTGAAACCAGTCACAACAGTCGTAGCACTGGATCATGCCATAGGTCTGAGCAGGTTGTCTGCATATGCAGTACAGTTTGCTTGGATCGATAATAGGAACACCTCCAAAGTTTTTGCCAGCCATGTTCTGAGCCCTTGCCTGAGTTGGAAACGAGGCGATCGTTTGCAGCTTCAACCCCATTGCATCAAGCTCACCAGGAGGTTCCACCTGACCTGAGGCACCTCCAACATCCCTCCAAAGGGGAGATGGAGAAGGGGAATCTGAATCCGAATCAGAATCACTTGAACTACTCAGATCCTCCTCTCCTGCCTTCATTGTTTCTACCCTCTCGTTGTCATCATCCCGATCGTCAAGGTCAAAGCCAGCTTGCTCAGGCATCTCAACCAGACCTAGGAGAGCGACAGGAGGACGCCCCGAGATGGTTTGTCCACCAGGAGAGGTGGGGTCATCAACATTAACCTTGTGGCTCTGTTCCGCTGCCTTCTGCCACCGTGTGCCTCCAGGACATGCCCCACCCCTTTCTTCTCCCTCATCACTGCTACTGCTGAACGACTCATCTTCTTCATCTGTCTCAATGAACACTTCCACTATCTTCTTGCTGTCCATCGCTTGTGCTGAAAATCAAGGGGAAGCCTGGAGTAAGACTTTCAATGTGGCTACATTCTAATTAATGCGCAGCTAACCCGCTGCATGCACGTACATTTGTACCAGAGCTAGCTTCACTGTAAAACTAGAGTCCATAGCGTACAGACTATATCAGCTTACTGGGAAGTCACTCACAGTTTCAATCCCAGACATCCGCAGTAAAGAACGCAGCCACAGGTTAGAAACCTAACTTGTGTTCAAAAGTGGGCGGTTTTAATAATTAACCTTAATTTATTCAGATTCACCTGAGAGATTCAGAGATGAAAGTGGCGTTCAGAAAGACCGAAGACGCTCCTGAGGAGCCGCCAGGGAGCGGTGACACACCTGAGACGCCACCAAGTTATAGGTACATGCATTGTATGAAGAAGCACGTCCATATGCATGATATGTATAGTCTCGTTCCCAGACCCAAACAACCCCAGCGAAGATCGCTTGCAGTATCTCGCGGGGGATACTGCAAGCGATCCTCGCTGGGGTTGTTTGGGTCTGGGAACGAGACTACATGATATGCAGTGATATGCAATGCATACAGTCGTAGCCACACCCTAACCCATATAAGATTATTGTATAGCATATGGAGGAGCACATATGCTGCTTCCCAGACCCAACCCGCGAGTAAGGGTCTGGGCAAATGAACCACCCTTCAGTGTAGCCGAGCACTGCATTCCAGCGAAAGTGTTGATTAGGGAAAACCTCATGTTAACCAGTACATGTGATTGATGAATAGTGTTATACGTTCGCGCACCTAATGTTATTCATCAGTCGCGAGTCTAGTGCCTGCTGCTTCTGACCTGCTCACAGCAACTGGAACGAGGCTACTAGCTAATAATGTACACTGAATGAAATTCCTTGGCTATGCGGAAGCGCGGTTCATTTGCCCAGACCCTTACTCGCGGGTAGGGTCTGGGAACCAGACTAGCTGCTTCCGGCAGGAATATAGGTAATGGACACACATGCACATTCAGTACTGGCCCTGCCCCCTAACCCATCGCCCTACTTCCTGCCGGACCAATAACCACTTCGTTCATTACAAGAGAGGGCCGGATACGACATTGTCTTGGTAGGTACCAAGGGACCACTGATTCGGTTAGTGGGCAGGTACCAAGACTGCAACAGCATAAATTATGGTGTGATGCACAAGTAGTATTGAGGTCACTCCTGTACTGGGAACCACAGTTGTGGCTCGGACTTGACTAAAACATGGAAATAATGGACTGAGTTTCAGGGGCCACCTTCTACAGGTGGCCCTGAAGTTTGCCTTTTCCACTGCATGATACTCCTTGTACCATCATCCATTGCTCAGAGCTACATACACTTCAGAGTTGAAGTGCATGAGTCTCTTAAATAAGACTTGGTCGTCCATGGATGTATCAGTGTAGCCTTGTTCCCAGGCTCCTCTGCAGCATTTTGTCGCAAAAAAACGGCAAAAGCTGTGGAGGAGCCGGGGAACAAGGCTACATGCATATCAATGTAGTTGCATGTCACTCCTGAACATTTGCTGTTAAATTTGAGGGTTAACACAAACTTGGGCTGTACAGAAAGGGAGACGTATCTATCTATCTATCTATCTATCTATCTATCTATCTATCTGTCTATTATCTACCTATGCATCTGTATCTCCTGTTAGTCTGAGGAATTGGTGGACATTCCTGATGGAGCGAGCCCCTCCCATTGTCTTTCTCCTGCTGGCATCTGGGCCCTGTCTCTCCGGGTTGTACACGGTGCAGGGCTACATTAACATGGGCACGTTCATCTGGGGGCTTATAGGAGAGTTGGTGAGGAAGAGGGGGATGAGGGGGAGACGAGAGGGGGAGAGGGGATGAGGGAAGAGGGAGAGGAGGGTAGTGGGTAAGTGGAGGAATAGGTTGAAGGGGAGAGGGAAACGTAACTTTAGCTGTTTATTTGCACTGTAAAACTGCCTAGTATCAAAATATTCCCTCCCTCCCCTCCCTCCCTCTCTCTCACCCCCCTCCCTCTCCCTCTCCCCTCCCTCCTCCCCTCCCCCTCTCTCCCTCCCTCCCTCCCTCCCTCCCTCCCTCCCTCCCTCCCTCCCTCCCTCCCTCCCTCCCTCCCTCCCTCCCTCCCTCCCTCCCTCCCTCCCCCCCCCACAGGCATTGCTGCTGCTCATTCGCATCATGGATGATGTAAAGGACTTTGAAAAGGACAAAGTGGTCCACCCAGACAGGTGAGCTAACACAGCAGTGATTCCAGAGAGGCCTATTTTAAAAGAATCAACCATGTAGAGCAAAATAGCAACTGAATGCTAATGCTAACCAGTACCATGGGACTGACAGCTTTACATTCCCTCCAAGTTATGGATGCGGTGTAAGCTATTTCGGGTGAAAACTTTTTCAGGTGGAAACGCATGCCTTTAGAAATATACCTACTCATTTTTTGGGGTGAAAGAGACAATCCCATGGCATAGTGGGACTTGAACCATCAACTTTGTGATTAGCCGTCAAATGATTTATATTACTCCGCCCCAGGGTACCCATTGAGTACCCACAGTTCATGCTATGGGTCATTGGAAGAGACATTGAGGCTACTGTATCAGAGGCAGGGCATCGAGGCTGCTGTGTCAGAGGCAGGGCATCGAGGCTGCTGTATCAGAGGCAGGGCATCGAGGTTGCTGTGTCAGAGGCAGGGCATCGAGGCTGCTGTATCAGAGGCAGGGCATCGAGGTTGCTGTGTCAGAGGCAGGGCATCGAGGCTGCTGTATCAGAGGCAGGGCATCGAGGCTGCTGTGTCAGAGGCAGGGCATCGAGGCTGCTGTATCAGAGGCAGGGCATCGAGGCTGCTGTGTCAGAGGCAGGGCATCGAGGCTGCTGTGTCGGAGGCAGGGCATCGAGGCTGCTGTGTCAGAGGCAGGGCATCGAGGCTGCTGTGTCAGAGGCAGGGCATCGAGGCTGCTGTGTCAGAGGCAGGGCATCGAGGCTGCTGTGTCAGAGGCAGGGCATCGAGGCTGCTGTGTCAGAGGCAGGGCATCGAGGCTGCTGTGTCGGAGGCAGAGCATCGAGGCTGCTGTGTCGGAGGCAGGGCATCGAGGCTGCTGTGTCAGAGGCAGGGCATCGAGGCTGCTGTGTCAGAGGCAGGGCATCGAGGCTGCTGTGTCGGAGGCAGGGCATCGAGGCTGCTGTGTCAGAGGCAGGGCATCGAGGCTGCTGTGTCAGAGGCAGGGCATCGAGGCTGCTGTGTCAGAGGCAGGGCATCGAGGCTATTGTGTCAGACACAGGGCATTAAGGCTATTAATTGGGGGTTCAGAATTTCACAGGGCGGGAATTTAATTGTGAACTATGAGTGTCTTTTGAGCATGCGAAATTAGCACGTTATGCATTGCATGTTGTGCAATATGCATTACTGTGGCGATAAAGCAACTCAATGTTTTTACTAGGAATTCAAACTCGGCCGATGGTATACAGGAAATGGTGTAATGTTGAACAAGTAGTGCTGCCACAATATGAGATATTGTAGGTCATGTTTTATGTCACTATACTGCCTCACTAGTGCTGTTAGGGTTGATGCGCCCTTGGTCATAATTATTGTGTCACGAAATTGTATATTACGATATATCGCGATATCGATATATCGTGGCAGCACTAATATGATTCGTTGAACCATCATATTATCTCTGCGGCTAATTCTCTCTCCATCCCTTCCTCGTCCCTCTGCCTCCCTCACACCCACACAACAGGCCCCTCCCTCGAGGGTTGATTAGCTACAAGGAAGCAGTGGACGTGATCCACCTTAGCCTGGACGCCATGGCCATCTACGCCGTGCTTCTCTCACTGTGGTTTAATTGGGAAGTAGGCCTCACCTATGCCATGCAGGTCAGTACGTCAATACAGTGAGGTGTGTGTGACAGAAATGGGTTGACTAGTGACCAGTAGAAATTTGGTGGCATAATAGCATTCAGAAACCTTGTGAAGCCTTGCCTGCTAAGTATTTCAAGTATCAAAGTGCAAAGGGCTGGCAAAGTTCACTTCCAAAAGCAATTGCTTTTGGGCACATTAGCCCAAAGGGCACCTTGCCCTTTGGAAAGGGCCTACCACATGCGACCTTTGCACTTACTTGACCTCGATGTCACAGTAGCCATTATCGGACACAGAATATTCATTCATGGCAATCATGTACTCCCCCTTAAATCTGTACCTGTTATACACCAAAATATTGCACTATACAAACAGTTTGGTACCATCACCTTTCACTCAGCTGGGAGATGTTGAAAGTGCTCATCCAAACTCTAGTTATCGTACAGTGGGCACTTTCATCGGACGTCATTACT
>OZ007506.1:6290892-6398392 GCA_963931865.1 Axinella damicornis | reverse complement strand
CCTAGCGGTCATCTCGAAGCATGAAGTTTCCAAATGCACTGCGTGTCCCTGTTCTTGATGGGACTCTGAGGTCACGAAGAGGTGGAGCCAATGTTATGAAGAGTTATGAAAAGTAGGAAATAGCCGAAATACAGCGAAACAGAGCGCCTTGACTTCAGTCAGGTACACATAGAGCGGTTTTTTGCTATTTGCTATTGTTTGACTCCATTTCGATAGTTTATGAGGGTCTATGTGGGGAGATTTCAATTTTTTGCGCCTGACAGACGGCTGACAGACGACTGACGAACAAAACTGATCGCTTCGCGCATGCGCGCACGGGGTAATCACACTAGTGTAGGCATTTTTTCTGCTTGACTTGTTGCAGAATCTCTGCAGCTTCCACGAGCTGAGTTATCAGCAGCTGCATGGTAAACATACATGTACATGTATATTCGCTGGTTGAATGGCAGTGCAATGGCCGTAGGATAGCCTGGGAATGAGGCCCATGGGTTGGTTAGTAGTCTGCTTCACATGCAATCTGGTCCATGATATGTCCCCCAGAAGATGGTATCCCGTATGAAATCCTGCCACATAATACAGTCACATTTCAACATGTATTAACCTCTCTCGGCAGCTGAAGGGCACCTACCTGGTGATCTATGGCAGGTGGCCAACCTTCCTCTTCACCCTGGGCACAGTGTCAGTGGGTGTGGTCTCCTCCTACCTGGCTGGCCTCCACTGGATGCTCTGGCCTCTGCAGGCCCTCATGGTGGTGGTGAGTAGTGTACCGGTCCTTGCAGATGTCCATTATGCTCAGAGTAGGCTAGATTCTCACTATTGAAGATCATACGTTTTGGTACCTGCAGAAATACAAACAATCCACACAATATTGGTATTAGTCACACACACACACACACACACACACACACAGAGTCTCTTCATCCTCTTCCTCCTTCCCGTGAGAGGCCCAAAGCCCAAGGCCCACAAAGCAGTGGAGGCCATTGCCATCCTCTATCTCCTGTTGCACATGTGGGCACCCTACCTCGCCAGATTTGTACAATCATAGAAGTCATTAACTGCTTAACTGCATCAGATTCATTGGCCTTTATCATGCAATTTTCTTTCTTATGAGCTGAGAGATAACATATACCCATGTAGCTCACAGGATGTCTTGAGAACTTCTCTATCCTTGTATGTGTCAACCATATGACAACTATTGTCCTATTGCCCTTGCCTCAATCCTGAGCAAAGCTCTGGAATGCATGGTGCATCCTCCTCTCCTATCCTGATCATTTTCAAACCTCCAGTTCAGTTTGTTTTACTGAGAAGATGTCTAGTTCGGGTCATCTCTCACTATAAACATAGCCTCGTTCCCAGGCCCCGCCCAGCTTTTCGTCCGCGCGTGGGAGAGCCTGGGAACGAGGCTACTATAAACATGAAGGCTCTGCTGTCTATGCCTGTTTTCTTGAAGCCTTTGATCTGGTGAGTCACGAGATCCTCTTTAGCAGACTGTTGGACAGAAATTTCCTGTTCAGCTCATCCATCTCCGGTACAAGAACCAGTGCATGTGCGTCAGGTGGAATGGCTCTATCTCCGACAGTTTTTGTGTCTCCAATGGTGTCCGGCAAGGGGGTGTTCTCTCCCCAATTCTCTTTACTATTAATTTTATGTTGGTGACCTCTAGGAGGATTTGAGCAAGCTGGGCATTGGTTGCTACTGGGACTCCCTTTTTGCTGGCTCTGTGTGCTATGCAGATGACCTGGTGCTGCTTGCTCCTTCACCTTCAGCTCTGAGGATCATGCTGCACTGTTGTCAGGATTTGCTATTAATCGCAGCCTAGGTTCAACCCAGCTAATTCGTTTCTCCTGTTCTCCATCCTCTGCTTGCTATGCATTCACTTTTGTGGTCAGCTATATACTCCGGCCTTTCTTGACACCATCTCGCACCTCGGCCACCTTATTCTTCATTAGAATCTCGAGGATGTTAATTCCAAACTCCGTGATGTGGTATGCAAGGCCAATTGCTTACCTGCTACCTTCCAAAGAGGTGGTCCCTAATCCTACTGTTTGTCTTTTTATGGTTCTGGCGTCTGGACCCTCTCATGCCCTGCTCTTCAGAATACTGTTCAATAAGAGTCTTCGTCCCTGCCTGCAGTCACACCCGATTGTTCACATAGCCAATCTTCACAGTTTATTCAACATCACCTACTGTCGTTCCAACTACCTTTTGCTTGCTGCTGCACATTGTCCCTCCATGCTTGTTCATTTACCGTGACTCCTCCCTCTCCTGCTTCTCATTCTGTGGTTACAACAACATGTTCGGTGATTGTCATCTCAAGCAATATTATGTTGAGGACCACATTAATTTTGTGCTCTATAGTGGTTAGATCTGCGTTTACATTCTTGTTATGATCATGTTTGTGAAGATATGATTCAGACAATAATTGTGGTAGCTTAGCTACTACTGGGCTGTTGTATACATAATAATAAGCTATTTTGTGATTGGTACTGCCATGGATAGTAGAATACTCTATTCTACTGCTAATAGAGTACATGCAGCCTCATTCCGGCAGGCCCCCTACGATTTCAGATGGGGCCTACGAATGAGGCTAGCTATAGAGTACCACCAGTATGGACAAATATTATTATTCGTCATCTGCCACTGTGGGGTACGTGGATTGGCGTAGTGGGATAACATCTTGACTGGGAGCCCAGCTAGGCGGTGGTGCCGCAGGTTCGATCCCCAGAAGTGGCGTTTGTTTTTCTGGTGGGGTAAATGTCTGTGTGTACGGCCTGTGTATGGGCTTTGGTGTGCACACAGCATTGTTAGCCTTCCGCCAGTTAAGCAGCGTCACTGAAGGGTTCAAGCCGTGTTGGAGGACTGGTCGAAGTGCTCACCTTGAAACCATCCTTTTTAGGAGGGGAATCGGCATGGAGGATGGGGCAGGCCTGGCTGCGGCCATGCATTAGTATCTCCCTGCTGTATTTATTATTCTTATTATTTTTATATATTTGTAAATAATTATTATTGTTGTGTATTATGCTCAATTTTGTCTTGTACTCTGTTTATAGCTAGGTGCTGGACACCCAACATAATACTTTCTGGTTAGTTGACTTATGTACTTTCTGATCCATAACCTTCTGTTCTTGTATGTACTTATGTGAAGTGTATGTTCTTGTTTTGTACTTTTATGCATAGCAGTGTAATACTGTTTCCCTGTAATTTCTATGATTGAAGTGAATTTCGATAAATTTCGAGTAGCTGTATATAAGGAGGCTATAATAATTATCACAAGATCTGTAGCAGGATGCATGAAGGAATCATTTGAAGAATGAAGATACTGTGCATTTGCGTGGAGGGGATAATTATAGCCCTTCCCACAGATTTTTGTCCTGGGGGCAAAATCAGCAAATTAGGATACATCAACAACGATTTCACGGATTTTACTTTTATATCGGATTTACCGGTATACAATCACAAAACATAAAAGAGGCCCGGCACAAGAACACATGCATGATGGGTGCAATTAGCTAGCTAGCTAGCTAGCTATTTCACTTTGCTTCGAGGATGTTGTTCAATGAACATTAATATTTTGCATGCATGATTGGCATGACTACATGTACTTACCCATACTGCCAGTGCTTCTAGCGCTACACTGCATCTTTTACTTTCAGTTTGCATAAGTTACGCTTCATTATGTAATTATGGCCTAGATAGTTCGTATGGCGTTTTTACCCTGCGCGCGCATGCGCGAACAGGGTTAATGAGATTCATAGTTGGTGAGAATGGGCCCTCAAAACGGCCTAGACTTGCACTGTGTGCCAGTTTGGGATGGTTTGCCGATTTTTAATGAGATTCATTGATCCTCCATACACATATTAATCTTTCTCCGTCTGTTGTCTGTCCAGTGAAAAACTGAAATCGCGCGATCTACAGTTTAAACGATACTCGACATTAACATTGCATTCCAAAACTAGAGGTGTTCATAGAACACATACCCCGCGCTGAACATCAGGCCAGGATGCATGCAGTGCAGCTACAATCGACGTGACATCTCTGCCTATGCGCAACGGCGAACAGGGCTGCTATCGCATATACTGTGTTCGTGTATGGCCATATCCAAGGTGTGGGAGTGACCGCTTACCGTATATACTATATTGTGAAGCTGGAGAGGTGGGGCCAAATGTTACGAATAATAGGAAATAGCTGGAAAAAACAGCCGAAACAATAGCCATGATGTCTGTGAAGTACATAGATCGTGAGAAAGCACTGTTTCCTAGCGGTCATCTCGAAGCATGAAGTTTCCAAATGCACTGCGTGTCCTGTTCTTGAAGTCACGAAGAGGTGGAGCCAATGTTATGAATAGTTATGAAAAGTAGGAAATAGCCGAAATACAGCGAAACGGAGCGCCTTGACTTCAGTCAGGTACACATAGAGCAGTTTTTTGCTATTTGCTATTGTTTGACTCCATTTGGATGTTTTTTGAGGGTCTATGTGGCGAGATTTCAATTTTTTCCACCTGACAGACGACTGACTGACAGACGACTGACAGACGACTGACTGACAGACAAAACCGATTGCTTAACCCCGCTTCGCGCATGCGCGCGCGGGGTAATAAAACAGCGTCTGTGCACCTGATAGCGATCAAAGCCCTTCTATTCTGATCTATGCTGCACTGCGCGCAGCAGGGTCCACCATTTTATCAGCTAAGCCACGTGAGCTAAGCTAAGTGTATGTTGTTCTAGTGTTGAGAATACGGTTAGATTACGGGTATATATATGTACGAATGTACGTCAGCTTGCAGTATCGTGCCTTATATAATTATAGTGGAGCCGGGGGACCTCAGTTATCCATTTTTCAACAATAAGTATGGCAAATTCGATGGATTTCTTTGAACTTGGAGCTTTCATAGAATGTGGTTTGTTACACGCGCAGGTACAGACAAAATTGTCGGATTGGATGAAGGAAAGCACTTCAGTCACTATTCTCGTCTGCGGCAAAACAGGGACTGGGAAGTCTACACTCGTGAACGGTCTCGTCGGTGAACTAGTAGCGCAAGAAGGCGGGGACCTAGCTCCAATGACAAGCAAAGTTACAAATCATGAGCGTAAAATTGGCAATATTCAACTTGCCATTTGGGATTCTCCAGGTCTTCGAGATCGAACTTCCAGAGAAGAGCGATTCTTGGCCGAAATAAAGACTAACTGTCAGAACGTGGATCTATTCCTGTACTGCATTCAAATGTCAGAAGATCGCTTTCACAAGGGTAGCGACGACGTAGTGTCTATGAAAAAACTGACAGAAACGCTAGGAAAGGAATTGTGGACAAATGCAATTATTGTTCTAACTTTTGCGCAAGATATCGAGGAGGAAGCAGAAGTAAAGGGTAAAAATACGCGTGAATACTTTGAGAGAAAGATAGAGATGTGGGTTCGAGATGTGCACGATATCTTGGTCGGTGAAATTAAGGTTCCTGAAAAGGTAGCGGGCCAGGTGTCTGTTGTACCCGCGGGTTACCGCACAGAACTTTCGCTACCAGACCGCCAGCATTGGCTTAGCGAACTGTAGTTGGCCAGTCTACGTTCGATGAAACCCCGAGCGCAACCAGCAATGATACGAATCAATGCGCATCGATTTGCGGAAGGATGTGTAACCGCCGGTGAAGCAAGAAAGTTTTTGCACGAACAGTCAATTTTGTTCCAGAAAAAAGGAGCTGAAATAGGACTGAACTACAGTATCGAAGGATTTGTGTCCGGAAAACGTATCATTGTAGCTCCTGAGTCAGGGAAGAATTTAGGAGCCTTTATTGCTGAAAAAATTGGCATGACAACATATCTGCTCCTGCAGCTTGGATTGCTGAGTGGAATTGTTCAAGATGTGCCACCATCCTAACTGAAAGGATGATGTTATAGAGTCCACACAATGTGAATTGATTGCTAGCCTCGTTCCCAGGCCATTCCCACCGCCAGTATTTGATTGTCTACAGTACGGCTGTAAGCGATCAATACTGGCGTGGGAATGGCCTGGGAACGGAGCTAATTGATTGCTTGATGCAGTTCACACAGTCATGCATTTTCACCTTCATAATTTAATATTTAACTCGTTCCCAGCACCGGCTCTATTAGCCATGGTCATTTGTAATGCTCATAATTGAGCGCTGCGCTCCTGCTACTAGCTATCTTACTTAGTCGATGCTGAATTGAGTGGTGAATATTGTATGAGGGTTTTAACCCTTTAACCACCGAATTGTTCCCATCAAGACAACACATTTTCATGCATTCAGCGCACACTACTTTCGTAGGTACTCCTCTCCCACAGCATTCGCTCCTCAGCGGCCAAACTTGGTGGGACCCACACGCATGGAGAGACCCCTCTGGCAATACCGTTAATGATATTAATGACCCCCACAAGCCCAGCAATCGGAGGTCAAAGGTGGATGTCAGCCGGATTTTCGCCCAGCATTTCCCTAAACTTGGGCCAGATCTGACTGATGGCACACCTTACACCACCAATTTGCATGTTTTCTTGAGGCCCTGGGTGGGTTCTATGAATATCATTAAAATGAAAAACCCTCGGATCAATTAAAAATAAAAAAACGCCCACGACATGCGAAGGGGGGGGGGGGGGGGGGGGGGGGGACTGCCCCCCCCCCCTTGCTTATACGGCAATGTTGTTTTAGTTATCTAAAACATGAAATAGTTTAGTTCTTGGTTTTAATTAGGTAGAAGTCGCATTGTTTAGTTTAGTTTTAGTTTTAATTACTAAATCTCAAAAGGGTTAGTAAAGGCTCTTTTAGTTTTAGTATCCACCATTTTTGGGTGATTTTCATATTAGTTTAGTTGTAGTTTTAATTAACAGGCTGAGACAGTCCTCATTTTAGTTTTAGTTTTAATTACTAAAGTGAAATATGCCATACTAAAATGCATTATAGTTTTAGTTTTAGTTAACTAAAACAACATTGTTATACGGGTGCACACCGAAATCTGACCAAATTTTTGGGTTCATCCCTCAAACTTGTCCCTAGGCCGCCTTTTTGGTCTCTTTTTGGACTCATGAGAAGCCCTAAAAGTGCACAGGGTCTAAATGACGTCTATAGACGTCAACAGGGCTTAAAGGGTTATTAATTAACTCCTTCTCATTAGCATACCGAAGAAGTTATAACTATAGTTATAATGGCTCTCTGTCTAGTAATTATCACCGGGCGAGGGCACTCATGCATGCTATAGCCCCTCATATACAGTACAGGAGCCCTGTCTATGGGTCTATTGTGCTTCATGACCTCTTTCCCAACAACAGATGTTTACGCCACACATGCATGGTTCTGCTCTACTATATTTACCACACACCATGATAGTAAGCGCTCTTTGACATGACAAAGATTTTTGTTGGTCACTAATAGTATCATTGGGTATAGCTACACACAGAAGACTGAGATCTAGCTACTAAAAAAAACACAAAAAAAAACAGGTTCAATGATTATAGCAAACCCGTATTCCAAGTTTACAGTAACAACATGCAGGTAGAAAAGGAGTTCTACTACAACTGTGCTGACAGGTGTCTCTCCTGAAGACGCCAAGCAAACCACAGCTATACCCACAGCTACCCACAGCTACCAGACCTGATGGTAACTGTGCAAACAACCAACCCCTGACAACAAGTTCTTTTGACCAGAACACATCTCCTTTGAACTTTTGGGAGTACTACACGTCTACAACTGCAGGCCAATATACTACATAATATACACTGTTGTGTATTATATATATGAGAAAGTTTTCACAGTAACAAGTCAGGTCAAGTCCCCATTGCTACCCAACTGACTAATCACATTGAGTGAATTTCAAAACCCATGCATGCAGTAGTAGCTTATATATCCTCCCTAATGTGAACTGACTTGTAGCTAACCTTGCATACATCACTGCAATATTCCCTTTGGCATCTGAGCTGCAGCTATACCAGTATATCTATGTAGCCATACACGTAGACTGGGGTATAATGCATGAGGAAGGGAACAATGCCCTCAGTGTGCTCCCAAAACAGGAAGGCATGTAGCTATCCGTGACGAAGTAGGGATGCATGTGCAAAGCGGAAGTGCTCAGAACAAAAGAGTCAGGTGCAAATATCAGGTGATCAGATGAAAGAGTGTCACCATCACTCTTACCCCTCTTCAGCTTAGAAAGCACATTGTGAACTACTTCAGGAGTAATATTGAGGGACCACATGTAACTCATCTGGATCAACCTTAAAGCATGGATAGAGCCTGACAGCCAGATGAGATGGAGTATCAGGGTCAGGAGAAGTGAATAACTCTCTAAATTTCAACCCATGCCGATTCACTTAAGGGGGCACATACCCCTTTACGTTAGGTTACCTTTAACTGTCAGGGCGAAAGGTTAAAGGGGTATGTGCCCCTTAACTATATCAGTAAACTCACACGCACACACAACAAACACCAAAATGCTAGATTGCAGCCAATCCCAAAGGGTAGCTAGAAACAAAGACTACTTTTGCTCTGTGAACTATCGCAGTATTGCCTTGGCTTCATGCTTTAGCAAGGTAATCGAGCTCTGCATTCTAGACATAATTATGTGGTCCGGTGAATTGCCTCTCAACTACTCTTGGTTTAAGTCAGGGCTTTCCAAAGCATCAATGTGTATGGGAGTCCTAAAGGTGGTTTCCATGGTAACCTTGGTATAAAACCAGGGATTCAATGGATATGGAGCCACAATAAGATGTGTACAACAAATTGCCATGTTGAAAATCAATTTCTGGGGAAAACGAACACTGAGATTCTTTGGAAACCATGGTTAAGTACCAAGGTTGCCATGGAAACCGGTGCCACTGTAGCACCCCAGGCATGCAGGGTACTATTCTGGAACATGCATGCGTTAAGTTTGATTGATTGATTGATTGCGAATGTTTTAACAGTGTATAATGCTCCCTCAATGCTTGGTCGATTATAGGTCCGTAGATGAACAAAATTTGACGTCATATCTGGTCATTACCTTTTAGTAACTATTACTGTCACACTGCTCTTCTTCACATTATCTCTAACTGTAGCTACTAGTATATTCAATATTTGTTACAGTCGTTGCTGTAAGTTGATCAGTCAAGCCAAAGCATGTGGTAATGACTTGGTGTGTTCTGTATTCTCTACTGTTTCTTGTTGTAATTTCATCGGTTATAACCTTAAGTTTGGTTGCAAATTTAATCATGGAGATTAGAGATCCTCATTGTTTGTTGATGGTTTTGTGCAATACGAGTTGAATCGTTCTACTATGTGTTGTGAACACCTTTCATGTGGTGTGAAAACATGTTATAATACTATAATATACTCATTGATATGCAAGTATGGGAAGATGTATAATTATTACGTGTTAGGTTTTTTCGCTTTCTTCATTTTACTATTCTGCCAAGCTTCAATTCCCAGTGAAACAGCAATACCAACACCTGCACCGACGGCACCACCCGCTGCAGCTCCAATACCAACCCCAGCCCCCAATGTACCAACCCCAATCACAATACTACCAATAACTGCACCAATGCCGGCACCAGCAAAAGCAGCTGCACTTGCTAATCCCACTGTTTCTGCTACCACAATAGGCACATCTATAGAAGAGGCAGGTTGGAAGTCTTCATCTTTCAAATCGTTTGCTGTTTTCATTCGGTGTGCATTCACTGATATCATAACTGGCTGGGCTTCCTCTTTCATGACGTCCTTGCATGTGTGCCATATTGTACTTAGCCAGTATGGACGTCCGGGTAGCGACAGCTTGCTGTAATGCCCAGCAGCTTCAACGTTGATGTTGCTGGTTAGCTCCTCGGGTACTTCAGCTTTCCTCAAAGCACGTTGTATCTTTTCCTTCCATTGTATTATTCGTTCTTCGAATAATTTGTTCTCAAGCTCTTGAGCGTTCAACTCATGCTTGTGCTTTGTTTCCAAACGTTTTAGAAAAACATTTGCGAATGTCAGCACAAAAACGGCATTCTTCCAAACTTTGAAGCCGAATGCTTCGGTGAGTTTCATAATGGCAGATTCATCACAACCTAGATCCGAGCCGCGCACGTCTTTTATGTTAATGCAATATAACAGCAAATGCATGTCCTTACATTTTGCCTTCATATCAGCAATATACTCTTTCTCATTGTCTGTTCCATCTTGCAAACCTGGTGAATCCCAAACCTTAATCTGCAGTTCATTTTCTGATTTCTCGTACTCCACGACCTCCTTTGTTTCAGGCTTATGCGTACCCCCCTCTTTGGCCACATATTTGCCAATGAGCGCGTTCACGAGAGTAGATTTCCCGGCGCCAGTCTTTCCAGTTACGAGAATTCCAAGTGACTTCCCTGCTGTCCAAAAGTCTCCAAATTCCTTTATCTCGGCTTCATTAGCAGGAAGTTTGATGTCGCGGCTACTGATCCCGATCGTGGAGGTTGGCGTGGCCATCACAATCTGCTAGAGGCAGGTAAACTACATTCATAATTCGCATCAGCCACTTCCGGTTCCATGCGGGCCGGGGTCTAGTTCCACATCTGGTTCCACAGGAGCGCATAATGACGTAAAGAGCGGAAGGAAGGGAAGGAGGGAGCGTGTAGCCTCGTTCTCAGCCTTCTACTCCTCCAGTTTTTGATCGCTTGCAGTATGCAAAAACGTGTATGTTACCTCCATGTAGGGGGAAAATTGTGCCAGTAATGTAAATAATTATCCTTTGACTACCTTAGGAATGGCCTACAAAGAATCAGCCGTCGCATACAATTTTTGTGCTTTGTAACATTCTCTAACCAGTGACCACCATTGTGGTGAACTTCTCATGGGTAGCAAAATTCCAAATTTGAATCGAATCAAAGGGTACAGTCATAGCTGCACGAGATAACCAATGAATTCAAGAAGCACTTTAATACTAATCTTATCGAAGTGGTTACTGGTCCAGCAGGAAGTAGTGTGATGGGTTAGGGTATTTTAGGGCCAGGTCAGTTGGTGAATGTGAAGGCGTGTCCGTACGTGTTAAAATTGATGACACTGACTGGGCTTACCCGGCCGCCGACCAGTGATGTCAATCAGTCCTTGGCCAATTGGGAAACTAAAATTAAGGAGATTTGCATCCCAAAGAAACCACTTCCAAAAAAAGGAGAATCTTGCCAAAAACTTTGATGAAAGCCAAAAAAATGGTTTCTTTCGGCCCAAACAATTCCTGTTTACCTACTGTGTAGAGTACTGACCTGTTGTGTAATGAAGTTTTAGGATGGAAGCGCTGTGTTGCACAGGGTCCCAAAACAACAGCACAGAGCCTATCTTAGTGTGCGCATAACTGTGGCGAAGTGTGACTCTTTAATGTGATTAGCCATGTATAGTGTGGTTATAATATTATTGTTCTTTAACCAGAGCAGTGTGTAGGCCCTATACCTTCTATTGGGGGGGGGGGGGGGGGGGGGGGGGGGGGGGGGCATTCAACCAGAAGTTGCTTTTCAAACTTGGCAACTACGCTATTGCTACCTCCCCTGTGGTCCCATTACCAATAATTATGGTTACCTGCATGCATAATTATTATAGACTCTGTTTGTCAGTTATATACGGCATCAGGTAGCTACTATATATCGGTGGTCAAGAGCTCAGGTGTCCAGTGATACATATGCACCTTTTTGAACTTTGAACTTATAAGAATCCACTATAAGGATGATGTAATGTTATCAATTAGGCCATAGTAACAAAATTCATAGTTTCTGGTCACCACCCGCATTTAAAAAGACCACCGCTTGGAGCTTTTTTTATTAATAGAGTTCAAAGGTCGTTGCGCATGCGTGCTTCTGTCAGTTGTCAGTTACCGTGGCTCGTGATGTTGATCTCGGTTAGTATTGCTGCTGGTTTCAAGCTTATTTTACCCTGGGCAATCATGGTGGTGCAGGAATGTTGCTCTCTTGTAGAGTTATATACTGGAATTCGCGATGGCAGTATTGAAGTTCCGTCTACCAGCAGCCGCCCTTTCGAGTTTCCTGAAACCTACAAAGAGCAGCCATTTTCCGTAATTGTGTCAAGTAAGCAATCGGGCCCCTTTCAGCCATGCAATCTGGCAGCGAAGTTAGGGGAAGTGGCTGCCTTTGGCACTTACCTGAAGTTTATGGTCGAGCGGCCTGGGGATTGTGATACGGCGGCGAAAAAGACGCCTATAATTAGCTATAGAATATTAAATTAAAAGGGCCGCCCGCCCGCATGGAAATTTTAATAATTCATGACCAGAAACTATGAATTTGTTACCATGGCCTTACATCACACTGCCTGCTACTATATTTAGCCTATAGGATCTATATATAGCCTATATTATAGGACGATCGGACTCGGATGATGACGATTCAGCTCAGATGTTGCATGTAGCTACGGCTAGTTCCATTACTACACAGTTAATCTACTAGGCTCTACCATCATTCTCGGTACTGATACGGTAGTAGCAGCAGTGACATTCTCTAATACACGGGGAGAGATTACACAGTCACCCGACAGGACCGTCTCTTCGCTGCCAGATTGCGGGGGCTGTAGCTACACTGTAAAGAACCTGTCGCTAACTTGGTAAGTTTTAGAAAAAACACAACAGCCTAGTACTTTTAATACTCCATTTTTGTAGAAACTAGCGTGATAAATTTGTCTTAATTAATTTTAGAGAGATGGAACTCGTCACAAATGATCCATGGAAGATTGTTGAGGAGTTGCATTCTGACCTTAAGAGTCTCAGTGTATCCAGCAATCTTTACTACGCCCGCAAGAGCCTGAAGGAACAACTCCGACAGTACAGTGACACCACACTCCAGGAAATTGCTACGGTGCTTTTAGCAGAAACAGATGCGAATGTGGATGGTGCTAGCGTCCTCTTTGGAATCATTGGAAGTGTGCGAGCACAAAGGGAGCAAACCTCTGCCTTGATACCCGCATACTCCCCAGCTTTGACAACTAAGAAAGTACAGTTTGAGAACTTTCTATACTCAAACTATCGTCCCTTCCTACACTATCCCAATCTTTCCCATCATGAGGCCGAAACGACAGCACAGAAGTGGTTGCATCTTTTCTCGGGAGAACTGATGAGTCTGAATATGGATGTGAATGGGAAATGGGTAGAGTACGGAGACCACGTCACTCGCATGCAAGCAATTTCAGGACAGCGTGAGGAGCGGAAACACTTCTTCTCTGTCCCAGACCTTGGACGTGCAGAGAAATTTCTTCGACTACGGATCCCCGATTTGAGTGTACAAGACCCAACACTGCTGGAAAGAACTCTTGCTGAGATTTCTAAGGAAGACAAGGCTATCGTGTGTCAGGACCTCTATGGGTTTGATTACACAAACCTTGAGAGAAAGACCTGCGGTCATCATGCAGTTATCCTGCCAGACGAGTTGCAGCTCCAAAACGAACGTCATGGGGAGCGTGGATTTAATACGAACGAAGATGGTACTTGGCAGATTGATGTCTCTGTTCTTCATATGCCCCTAAAGCTTTCACAGGCCATGGTGGAACAATTCAATGCAGAAGGACGGCGCCTACCTGATGGAGCTGAGTTCCGCGCAGATGAAGTCTACATACCTGAAAAGCTTGCTCAAGGTGCAGATTTCATGTCCCTTGTGAAGCAGACACTGGTGACAGAGTACCAACTGAACCCGGAGCGTCTTCGCAACAACTTTCTGCTTGTCACCCTTCGTGTTGGGGAACTGACCCAATCACAGAGCTTAGGTAACACCGGGTGGCATGTTGATGGACACCAGGGAGCCGAGCGCTTGCAAATGGATGGATCGAAGATGCCCATTGATCGTGTTTACTGCATGAGTAATACACTTCCCACACAGATCACAGACCTTCGCCTGGATCTCGATTCAGTCCGTTCAAAGGCACGCTCAAAATTGATGACCCTCGACCAGTTCAACCTCCAGGATATTATCCAGAAAACGGTTGAGAAGGCTGAGAATGAGGCCCAACAGCAGGGAAGAACCATTGCCACTACTGCTGGGGAAAATCGTCTATTCTATGCAAACCCTTACATCATACACCAGTCTCCCGTGAACCCCACCGAACAACCCATTCGGCGGAGTTTTGTACGGTTGTTGTACACTGTCGATGAACGTGATCGTATTGGAGACACTGTGAGTCCCATCACTGGGCCATGTTACCCCTTCAAGATCAAAACAATCACAGATATTATGCAGCTTCCAGCAGATGTGGATGTTTGCTACCAGCCTGGGGTGACAACCTACCCCATCGCAACCTGACTTTGTTTGCAGTTGTTTGTTTGTTTGTTTCATTGTACTTCTTTATATTGTACACTGTAGCTACCAGAGTTTTTTATTCAGATTTTAATGACACCAAGTGTTTTTATATTGTTCAGGGTTCTATGGGGCAGGCTTCCCCATGCTTATTGTCAACTGCAGCTTAATATCTTGTGTATATTCACGATGTAAAACCACATATTTTCCTGTGTATATTATAAGGTCTCAGACTATGTTTAATTAGAGTGTGTTTGATTCGATGTACATATTTGGCATCTGCCACTGTAGAGCATAATCAGAGAACGCGGTAGCGTTCTCTATTTAGGGATGGCCAAGGAAATTTCGATTTTACCATACTGATGCACCAGCAGGATAACGGCCAAAGAAGCTACAACCCCCCAAACCAAGCATGAAGACAGAATGATACTGCCTAGCAGTTCACAAAAACACTCACAAACATACCTTAGAGTACGCGGGAGTCGATAAACATGTCGCGGAGAAAAGTCCGCTTTCGTCATCTTCTTTCTTTCTTCTTTTAGTCCAGGCCACTTATGGAATATTTTGGGTCAACCTTAACCCTTTAAGCCCCATTGACGTCTATAGGCGTCATTTAGACCCTATGCACTTGTAGGGCTTCTCGTCAGTCCAAAAAGAGACCAAAAAGGCTTCAGAGGGCCTAGGGACGACTTTGAGGGCCAAACTCAAAAATTTGGTCAGATTTCGGCGCGCCTCCCCCACTAAACATACAAGCGGGGGGGTATCGAAAAGGGGGGCGCAGCCCCCCCTTCGCCTGTCGTGGGCGATTTTTGATTTTAATGAGATTCATTGACCCGAGAATTTTTGATTCTAATGATATTCATAGACCCCACCCAGGGCCTCAAGAAAACCTGCAAATTGGTGGTGTAAGGTGTGCCATCAGTCAGATCTGGCCCAAGTTTAGGGAAATGCTGGGCGAAAATCCGGCTGACATCCACCTTTGACCTCCGATTGCTGGGCTTGTGGGGGTCATGAATATCATTAACGGTATTGCCAGAGGGGTCTCTCCATGTGTGCGGGCCCCACCAAGTTTGGCCGCTGAGGAGCGAATGCTGTGGGAGAGGAGTACCTACGAAAGTGGTGTGCGCTGAATGCATGAAAATGTGTTGTCTTGATGGGAAGAATTCGGTGGTTAAAGGGTTAAACAAATTGCAACACAAGCTCTCTCAACTGTTTCCTAGACAGAAAAATGTCCTCTATAACATACTAAAAGTCCCAAGGAATACCTTGAGGTGAAAGTACTGAAATAGTAACATTTATGAATTATAGTCAAACAGGTTCATGAAGTTGAGTAACCAGCAGAACAAGAAATAAAAGTAAGGGGGGTACAGTAAACTATAACATAAAAGAATTATTAATTAAAACAATATTATTGCACATTTTCTGCATTTTTAAAAGAATATTTATAAATCATCGCAACACAAGTTCTTCCAACTGCTTCCTAGATAGAAAAATGTCCTCTATAACATACTGAAGTCCTAAGGAATACCTTGAAGGGAAAGTACTGAAATAATTATTAAAAACAATTAATTAATTATTTCACAATAATTATTTCTGTAAATTGGGCTTAAACAAATTTTCTGCATTCTTGATAACTAACTATGCCACAGAGAATGCAGTGTCGAAAAGCATGGCAGGAGTTTCCCCCAGCTGGCTATTTGGTCGATACTTCCCCCTACCACCTCTTACGTACACTCAACTAGGGATAGCAAGATTAAGATTTGATCACCCACCAACTTTTCGAGCTCGGTTTTCACTTTTGCATGCCAGTCGGTAAACTTTTCAATAAACCAGAGGGTTCATGGTGTACAAGTACACACAATGCATTATGCAATGAGCCTCATGTAATGGCAGCATTCTGGTCTATAGCAGGCTGGCTGCAGTCATCGAAAGCTGGGGCATCAATAATTATCGTAAGGTAAATGCTGGATGATAGTGAGAATTAGCGTGCCATTGAGTTTGACCAAATGCAGGATACTATCATGCAAAGTGCATTTGTGTGTATGCAGGGGCATACAGGTGCAGGCCACTATTCAGCCTGGCACTGTACTAGAGTATTGATATGTGAAGTGTATGCAAGTTATGACATCATAATATTATCTGGACATTGCACAATAATAATTATTATTGACCATAAATTATTGCAATTGGTTGAGCTGAAATACATATGCATGCTTCCAGTGTCTGTGAGCATCCAGTTGCAGATCGAGTGTTGGTTGGCCAGTAACATTATCATTATGCGTAGTGGTTATTTAGGGAGCAAACAAATTGTCCACTGCTGTCAGGTGGTGTGACCAGGGTCGTTAGGATTCTTTTCCCTTACTTGTAATTGCCCTATCCTTGCTCCAAGCCTAGACAATAGCGATTCTGCTTTTATGGGTAGGTATTTACCAGCTAACAGCTGGAAATGGAAAGCATAGTGTCCAGCTATAACGAGCTATCCAGTTCACGAACTGTCAGCATGTGAACAGAAACTGGTACCCAGCATGTCACCACTGCAGACCCAGAAATGGTTACTGTGCACACACTTCTTTTGCGCGTTCCATACATCCTGCAGGTCTACATGCAGCTGCAATTTGGTATTGTTTTGACAACGTATACATGCAGGTGTTCCTGTCAGTGTTAACTATAGCTTGCTGCCTCCCTATCTACTTGGTCCATTGGAATCATCAGGTATACACATTTTATACCAAAGGGTGATCAACCTGATGAGGAGGATTTTGGTTCCTAAAAGGAGCCAGCGTCAATGATACATGTAGCAGTCACAAATTAAAGGAGCTGTAAACGTGCAATGAGAGGACAGGCCTTTATTCGGCATGAAACATTTGGCATGCAGGGCAAAATAGCTATGTGCGGATGCCATTTGGGTTACGTTATATGTTCCACTGCATGGCATTGCCAGTGTAATTGCAGCGCAATGGATGTTTCAGGAAGCTGCTAGCAGAGTTTTGGCGTGCAGCTTATACAGTAATCAGTGACTACAGCAAGCAACTTGCGGCAAGCAGCGCAGTAACTAAATGTGGAGCAATGGCAGCAATGCAGAATTTGCAGCATGGATGCAGTTTGCCTGTATACTGATACCTACATGCACAGCAAGCAGATAATTATAACATGCAGAATATTCAGCGAGTAGCGGTTTTGAGCATCATCAGTATATGCACAGCAACTTGTAGGCAGCGAGCAATTAACAGTTACATAATTATTACAAGCAGACACTGACCTAAGTACATGCTTCCAGTGTCTGTTCAAAATTAGATTCAACTAGAACCAACTACACGTATTTGCAAGGGTGATGCACAAAGTTCATTTGGCCTGTTTCAGATAATTTAAAATGCAGAAAATGTATTTCAGTACTTTCCTCTCCAGATATTCCTTTTAGTATGTCATAGAGGACATTTTTCTGTCTAGAAAACAGCAGAGAAAGTTTGTGTTGCAATTATTTTGTTTAAGGTCAAACTCCAATTTGCATAAAATGTGAAATAATTAATTAATTATTGTTTTATTAATTTTTAATATTTCAGTACTTTCACCTCAAGGTGGAATGCCTTTAACCAGGCTCAGTCCCATCCCCTCCCTAAATTCTACATTAATTTTTATAATGGGATGTAGTTAAAGGCATTTCTCCTTGTTTCTTAGCTTTTTCGAGGGATGGAATAATTCCAAATGTGACAGGCCATCACTAAATCCTTTTTATTTTTCGCAGAAAACTTTTTGCCACTATTTATATAAGGAGCCCATAATACCTTCAGCAGTATGAAGCTATAATAAAAGCATGATCTCGAGCTCCATAATACATGTAGCGGTATAGATAGTCTGAGTGCCCTGTTGCATGCACTTATAATTATTATGCTGCATGCAAAAACAGCTTGGCCCACGTATCAGTTAATTAACCCTTTAACCACCGAATTCTTCCCACCAAGACAACACATTTTCATGCATTCAGCGCACACCACTGTCGTAGGTACTCCTCTCCCACAGCATTCGCTCCTCAGCGGCCAAACTTGGTGGGGCCCGCACGCATGGAGAGATCCCTCTGGCAATACCGTTAATGATATTCCACAAGCAGCAATCGGAGGTCAAAAGGTGGATGTCAGCCGGATTTTCGCCCAGCATTTCCCTAAACTTGGGCCAGATCTGACTGATGGCACACCTTACACCACCAATTTGCATGTTTTCTTGAGGCCCTGGGTGGGGTCTATGAATATCATTAGAATCAAAATCCTCGGGTCAATGAATCTCATTAAAATAAAATAAAAACACCCACGACATGAGAGGGGGGGGGGGGGGGGGGGGGGGGGGTCCCCGATACCCCCCCACTTGTACGTTTAGTGGGGGATGCGCTCCAAAATCTGACCACATTTTTGAGTTTGTCCCTCAAAGTCGTCCCTGGGCCCTCTGAAGCTTTGTTGGTCGCTTTTTGGACTGATGAGAAGCCCTACAAGTGCATAGGGTCTAAATGACGTCTATAGACATCAATGGGGCTTAAAGGGTTAAGAATAGTATTATTGCTGCTTTCAAAGTCACATGTCAATAAAAATACAGGTAGACACAATCATTGTAGAAGTTTCAGCTTCGGCTATGACTCAAACGCCACCCTATTATAATTAATGTGAACACCAGAACATGGAATAAAGGTTGGACCAAAATTTTATAGGTACCTGCAACCTCAAGGTTGCAGGTACCTATAAAATTTTGGGTAGCAGTCGGCACTTAACCCTTTAAGCCCCATTGACGTCTATAGGCGTCATTTAGACCCTATGCACTTGTAGGGCTTCTCGCCAGTCCAAAAAGAGACCAAAAAGTCTTCAGAGGGCCTAGGGACGACTTTAAGGCCCGAACTCAAAAATTTGGTCAGATTTCGGCGCGCCTCCCCCACTAAACGTACAAGCGGGGGGGTTTCGAAGGGGGGGCGGCAGCCCCCCCTTCGGGCTGTCGCGGGCGTTTTTTGATTTTAATGAGATTCATTGACCCGAGAATTTTTGATTCTAATGATATTCATAGACCCCACCCAGGGCCTCAAGAAAACCTGCAAATTGGTGGTGTAAGGTGTGCCATCAGTCAGATCTGGCCCAAGTTTAGGGAAATGCTGGGCGAAAATCCGGCTGAAATCCACCTTTGACCTCCGATTGCTGGCCTTGTGGGGGGTCAGGAATATCATTAACGGTATTGCCAGAGGGGTCTCTCCATGTGTGCGGGCCCCACCAAGTTTGGCCGCTGAGGAGCGAATGCTGTGGGAGAGGAGTACCTACGAAAGTGGTGTGCGCTGAATGCATGAAAATGTGTTGTCTTGGTGGGAAGAATTCGGTGGTTAAAGGGTTAATATTGTTTTCCCACAAGATTCTTCCTGCGCATAGCACACATCGATAAAGCCCCTAGCTGTGAGCTATTATACAAAATTAGTTTTAGGAAGTGTGCTATATTCGCCTATACAAGCATGTGGTAACTGTAATTGATGTTTGAAGTAATTACGATTAGCAACTAGCTACTACATTGTATTACTATTGCAATGGATTGACATCGGTCATGATCACTGCATGGAGTCGATCCTCGATCATGGGCAGCAATTATGCAGGAATGAGGGGCTACCTACACACATAGCCTCATAATATACGTGGAGGTGACGTCAAAGTCCAGCATTAATCAATTAACCCAGCCTATGTACCCCAGACTCCCAACACTTTATCAATATACATGGATGTACGACATTGTTATACCACGGTGTATGACTGTACTGATTGGCATGGCATTGTTATACCACTGAATAATTATTATGATTGGCAAAATAAATAAGATACAACTGTATAATAAACAAGTAACAGTTACTATTCTGAGTGATTTGTTAGTAACAGCAATGAGTATTGAATGAGTGGTGAAGACAAGAATTACAATACAGTTTTGTCCTGGACCTGATTGCCTGCTACAGATCCGTGCCAGTCATGCCCCCTCTCTGCACAAGGTAGGATACTATTCTGTCATGGCCAAAGAAGAGAGCATCGTCCACGGGAGTCTTGGACCAGCTGTAAGTAAAGGAGGATCGAGGTCTGGGTCATGGTATATGGAACCAAAGTACTACAGTTACAGTTTTTGAACCATCAGTGTTGTGGAAGTAGGGCCCATATATTATAGTACTAACGAAGTTTGGTGAGGCGTGTAATTCACCCCCACTATAGAGCACGATCTTATAGCTACACAACTATTCTTACCGGTCCTGTGGGTTGACAGACACTTCAGCCTTAGATACCAGGAAATCCACGACACTGTAACGCCCTACGTGTATATGCATAAAGAGAGACAGTTGTAAAGATTTTTATCTTCGTAGCATAAAAAAAAAGGCACCACCTAACGACTACTACAGAGTCATAGTCATACACACACTAGCCTTGTTCCCAGGCCGTGTGGGCCTGGGAATGAGGCTATATACTTGCACATACCTTCAGCAGCTGCTACATGCAGTGGTGTTCTGCCATCGTGGTTGCACTGGCCAAGATCAATGCCGGACAACAAGTACCTGAAAGAAACGATCCAAGAAGTCATAATAGTGGCCACTCTGAGTCTTGTTCTTTCTGTGGGCTTCTGAAGTGCCAATGACTGTTTCTTGATTGCATGGCTGGGATTAATTTGTGTGCAGTGGCGATCCCCTCTTTCAAAAGCTCTGTCCTACGTAGCCTCGTTCCCAGGAGAGAGCCTGGGACCGAGGCTACGTCCTATGTTGCCTACCACCTTTCAAATGTCTCTGACGGCCATTAAGTAATAACTAGCTTCGATCTGAACTGCAAGGCCTTTGTTGATTGTGATCATCATGTCCCGGCTCAATCCAGTCCAACAGCAATAACCTTGCTTGTACTTCAGGGAGGGCATAAAACGTGTCAATGATTGTTCTGAATATGGGGACCAGTTCCAACAGCCCCGTACTTTATAATGGAAATGTAAGCTCAAATTTGAATGCTAAAGGAGAGAGAATCCAAATCCACTGGGAGTAGTCCTGGAAACCTTCTGAATTCTAGTCAGATGTTCTTACATACCACTAACCCTAACGGCTATGGGAGAGGAGCAGCACACTGCATGCAATGTATCATATAGCAGCATTGTGGGAGATCACAGCTCAGGGGCGGAGATATAGGGGGGGCAGGGGGGGCTTGAGCCCCCCACTTTCAAAAGCAGGGGGGCTGAACCCCCCCAAAACAACAGACTGGACGGTACTATCCCACGAAATCTAGCACTAACTTATAGCTCGTTTCTTGGGGGCTGGCGTCTCTAACTTGCAGTACAAAGCACTAAGGTGCCACGAGAGCCCATCCTGATAACTGAAAAATGAAGGCGAATAAAAATTTTCCGCGCTTCGCGCAGACTGATCAGCACTACGCACCTCTATGCACTGCCTTCAGCAGCGTGCAATTGTGCTATTAGCCCCCCCACTTTTTGGTACCTGTCTCCGCCCCTGCAGCTGATTCCCAGCTGATTATCTCTCTACCAGATTGAAGCAACCAGACTGCCCAATGATGACTGAATTCTCATCTAGTGTGGGCCTAGCCTCGTTCCCAGGCTCCCCCTTGTGCGCGCGGTGAAGAAAAATACGGAGCCTGGGAACGAGGCCAGTGTGGGCCAGTAGCATGGTTTACCTTTGCATTGCACTGAGGGCACCAGCATGTGCTGCATACATTATTGACGTCATTTCCAGTTCCTGTAGAATTAATTGCATGGTGGTAAGATTGTACTGTGGAAATAGAACACTCTGCATGGGGTTTGGATGATTACACTAAGCTGCTGAGACTCTGGGAAGAGGCTCTTTCCACTAAGCTGCTGAGACTCTGGGGGAGGCTCTTTCTGCTAAGCTGCCGAGACCCTGGGAAGAGGCTCTTTCCGCTAAGCTGCTGAGACCCTGGGAAGAGGCTCTTTCCACTAAGCTGCCGAGACTCTGGGAAGAGGCTCTTTCCGCTAAGCTGCTGAGACTCTGGGAAGAGGCTCTTTCTGCTAAGCTGCCGAGACCCTGGGAAGAGGCTCTTTCTGCTAAGCTGCCGAGACCCTGGGGGGGAGGCTCTTTCTGCTAAGCTGCCGAGACCCTGGGAAGAGGCTCTTTCCGCTAAGCTGCCGAGACCCTGGGAAGAGGCTCTTTCCGCTAAGCTGCCGAGACTCTGGGAAGAGGCTCTTTCCGTTAAGCTGCTGAGACTCTGGGGAGAGGCTCTTTCCACAAAGCTGCTGAGACTCTGGGGTGCCGCACAGCTTATTAACTATGTTGAGCTAAGGGCCCAAGTGTACCTGGTTATTGCTGGACCTGTATCGTACCTTGTGCTCCTGTTGCTTTCTTCTGGGGTCCATCTCGTATGACACACTGTCGTAGCAATGCAGGTTGAATGTCTCCACTAGTCTCTGTAAGGGAGGCAGTAGGGGGATGCTCATTTCCCAGCCCTACAGTGCATGCTGCTATTCCTCAATCCCCTATAACACTACTGTAGGTAAACACATGCAAAGAGTGTGTTTCATGTATGCACCTGTAGGGGCAGCACAGGAAGAGGCCATGTGTAAGCACTAAGGTATGATACTCGCAGGAAATAAACATCAAGATGGCCAAGGGAACTTTGGAGGGCAGTGGCTGCATCTCTGCTCTGTACTTCCATTTTTGCACCATCTCCTCGCTCTTTCCTTGTCACATTCATTGTGACTGACTGTATAGTACATACAGCCCAAGCATACATGTATTGAACTGGATGTACTAAATTATACTCCTAAGCACGATGGAACTTTATGGATACACAACATAATGTTATGTGAGCCGAGAACCAGCCTATAGTGCAACATTAGCAGCCTCGTGCTAAGACACTCGGCAATAATAAATGCTCAAAAACTAGTCCATCATCCTCATGTAGTCAGCGAACCGAATTGTGTGACACACACACATCATTTAATGTGTGTGTAATTGTATATTTGTTGCCAGTTCTTGGTAGAATCGATATAAATCCTACAAAAGTGCAGCCCCCTGCATATGTGTATTCCTTACCTTACAGAAGTGCAGACCTCTGACACTGTTCCCATTCTTGTTGACAGGTGGGCTGAACAGACACAGGCCCATCACATTTGGCACAACCAGTAGGATTACTCCAGAGACACCGGACTTAGCAGGGAGGCCAACCTGAGTGGGAGGGGGAGGGGAGGGGGGGAGGGGAGGGGAGGGGAGGGAGGGAGGGAGGGAGGGAGGGAGGGAGGGAGGGAGGGAGGGAGGGAGGGAGGTGGGGAGGGAGAGATCCGGAGACAAAACATGAGCATGGGAACCATGAGAACAAAGATGCAACAATAATTATCATTATTCTGTTCTTATTTTGTTAATGTCCAAATGTTTGGGATTATGTCCAGTCTGTCTCAGGGCCCGAATTTTGTGTATAGTTCCCATGCAAATGGTGGGCAAATATATAAAAGCATGACTGTGCTAACAGATTATGTCTTGGCACTGACCCACCATGATGTCATGAACTTGAATATTTGTAATGACATCATAGCTGCCTGTCCACATGGACAGTGATGTCATCAACTCACAGCAAATGAGAACTCTCCAGCTGAGTCGTACATGCCACACGAGTGCATGAGAGTCAGAGTATGACGCACAGCATCAGCCCCAAGCACCTACAAGGAAAACAATATCAGTATTATGTGCAGTCCCAATAGAATGTGGCTGTATTAAAGGATACTTCATGACCTATAGGTTAACGTCCCGTCCCGGGCCTTCTTGGGGTGGTGCTCACTGCACATCCCTGTTGCAAGTAGGGCTAGAACCTGGCACGAGTCCAGCACTTCAGCCAGCAACCTCCCCCCCCCTCCCTTAACTTTTTATGAACCATTAGAAGCTGTCTGCACCGGTGCTTCAGAGTAACGTAACACAGTGTTCCTACTAAAGTGCTTTTGAAGTACTGTCCTTTGATGAGGTATAAAGAATGTGTTCTAACCACAATATTTATCTCTGTCCAGCACTAGGGATGGATGATAGATAGTTAATGACAAGACAAATATATACCATCACAATTATTGCTATAATTAAATTTTCAAGGATGAAACCTCACATGACCATAACAGCTCGCCTATCCAAGTTCCAAGTACATGTACTTTGTCCCATTCTTACTTTCAGTTGATTACTGATGATTGCTGTGGTGATGCATACATTGAAACACTACCGATGTTCTCACGATAACAATTATTGCCAGTTTGAATATCACGGTTGTCATGCCCATCCCTACCCAGCACCACTGTATAGAGGAGGTCCTACACTGTAGCTAGAACAAGAACATTGTAACGTATGCGTAAAACTACGCTGGTGCTTCAGTTGCTGGATAAGAATGGAGTTGGAGGACCTCATGAGTGATGACATGTTTTAGTGGCTAGTTATGTGTTACCACATACTTTGTTTCCAGTCGTGGGACAGTAGCCTCCATTAGCCAGCGAGGCGGCCATTACTGCACCTCTGTTGCAGTCCACTTCGATTGAGCAGAGCTGCAAGGAGACAGACATATAAATAGAGGTATGATTGGAACAGCTAGAGATTTCTCTAGCCACATTCACAGGTTCTCATACACAGAAATATCAGGGGAATGAAATATCAGGAGAAAGACACTTCTATATTAATTTTGCCAGTGATATCATTTTTAGAGTGATTCAAGCTGAATGTGGTGTGCTTACCCTTGTGTAAAACTTCAGTGTGTCTTCCAGTGATGTCTCTGGTGGGAACACCTGCAAGAAATAATTTTATGTTATGAACACACACAGTATACACAGTATATATTTGCACTAGCCACAAGAATGTTTGGATTGTATGACTCTGCTCATAGCCTCATTCCCAGGCCTTCTACACCTCTATTTTGTGATTGCTTGCAGTACTGGAAGCGATCAAAAACTGGAGGTGTAGAAGGCCTGGGAATGAGGCTATCTGCATGTTCACTGGTGATAACATAGAGTGGACAAACTAGATGTTCCTGTGGCAGATATGAATGTACAATAGCGTACCTTCTTGTCCATCATGTAGTGCATGAGTGCGTTATTTCTGTGGGCAGTTTCCATTTCTGAATCACACCTGACAAATTGATAATGTGAGTATGATAGTCTCTTATGAACTATACATACCTACCGCATAGCGGGTTATTTTCGTGGGTGGAATGTTTTTGTGAAATGCTGGATACGGTCGTCAGAATTAATTTTTGTGGTTCTAATTTCGTGGCACCAGCGTTTGCGCGTTATCGTTGCGGATGACGTCCAGTTTCAACGACATTGCGCTTCACTATTATAATATAGCGTGAGTGCGACGCTACTTGTAGTGTTGGAGAAGAACTAACGTGCTAACCTAATGCGAGAATGGCAACCTGTTTGCTGTGGCGAGAGTTACTGGCCTTGTTTTTCGTCGCCTGGGTCCAATTCGATCACAACGTGAGGGACAGCAGCCTGGTGATAGAGGATCCTGTCAATCGAGGACACCGTCAACGGGATACAGTCACACAGGTACAGCTACAAAGAGCCGTACAGTGTACTTGAACGATGGCACCTTACGTGTTGCACAGTGCGATTTAATATGTGTTGAAACTTTCGTGGGTGGAAAATTTCGTGACTTGTTGATGAGTCATGAACGAATGAAAATCGGCACCCCACGAAAATAACCTGCTATACGGTATAATACAGTGACATGCTTGCATGAAGTACACTAGTCACTATAAAGGCTCATTGAGCCGACAATGGTGGCGAGAAAAGGCATGTAATGCACATAGCTTGCAATGCAAAATTAATGCCAAGATTCCAATGGATGTATCTTTGTGAATTCGTATGATGGTGCTATTATAAGACGGATGGACAGAGGATGTGTGAGGGTGTGGGTGAGTGCAGCATGCCATCCAAGTGTAGACAACGGGCAGTAACATCTCTGTCCCTCCTACCTGCCATGGGCATTGCTCACAGGTAACTCACAGCCACCTCTACTGACTCAATGTTGGAGTTTTGCTGGCCAGAAGATGGCAGTGGTAAGTGCTGTCCAAGTTAGCACTCAACTCACAAATGAGTACCTATAACTACTGAGTCTGTGTACAAAGGCACATGTCCTCTTCCTTTGTGGTCAATGTGCCCTTTGTAGGATTACGAAGTGGAGACAGCTGCCAACTGTATACTGTTGGTACATGTACGTAGCTGTGAACTAGCTGTAAGATCTGTCACTAGTGTACTTACGTCATGATGTCACACTTTATGGAGCGTTCAGGCACACCAGCCATACCACAGAACCTCTGCAACATCTGCAAGAGTAAGTGGTCACTGAGATGAGAACCAAACTGTGAGGGGGGAGGGTCTGGTGGACTGCCATAGATTGTGTCCTGCTGCTCTGCAAAGTTAACCTTGTTTCCTGGCTCCCATTGTCATGCAGGGGAGAGCTATTTCCAGGCTCTCCTAGCCTGGTTTCCAGACCCAAGGAGAAACGGCCTGGGAACAAGGCTAGGGCTTTCCTGGCTTGCAGGGAAGCGTGGGAACAAGCTGTACAATACATACTCAGTCACATTGGCACTTGGATTTCTCCTGCCATATGTGACCGGGACCTGAGAAAAAAGTTCACGGTTCGTATTTTGCAGTGTACCAAGAACCACTTCCTATTCACAATTACTTGTAGAGATAGATATATGAGAGTTTGAAAAAGAAAATTTACATGCTTGTACATTTTAATGTGTCCTATTCTCTGGACGCATACATGGCACGTCCCAAGACCCTTTGTCATTGCAGAATAAGGTACTAGTGCATTGATGTGTAGCTAGCTATGAGACTTACAAAGTTGACTCTGTCTGTGATGGAGTGTGATGGGTTGATGAGGGAGCACAGTACGATTGCCCCAGCATTGATCATTGGATTGTGAGGTTTGCCTGCATGTCATTGAAAAAATGCATAACATTATGACCATAATATATTCTCCTATCCAACTGTGCAGCTGTATTGCAAGCGACGAAAAGCTGGGCGTGGGACTGGGTACGAGGCTACTATATGACTAGTGTGGGGCTCGCTCACACTCTCTACATGTAACTTGTAAGTACAACTTATCCACATACGATTACATTGTGAGTGACTTGTGGCCAAGTGGTTAAAGCGTTTGACTGTGGATCAAAAGTCCCACCTGTTGCTTCACTGGTGAAGTGCTTTCTTTACCCCTCCACCCCTTGGGAGATCAGCGTTTGGAGGTAAAAATTAAACACCTTACCTTTTACCCTTACCATTGTATTCTTATATAGATTGTATAACTCAACTATCAAGCAAGGCTGGGAATGAGGCTACGTGCAGGAAGGAAGGGCTGAATAGACATGTGCCAGACCTGCATGGTGTCAATAAATGTACAACCACAAACTTCCTGCAGCTGTTGTGACCTCGCTGACACTCAGCAAGTTCATTCTCTCCTCCCTGGCTAAATGCTTGCTCACGCTCACTCCACCTACTAATTACGATTGTGTGGAACAATTTAATTTGCCCTACCAGAAGTATAACAACTGTGCTCTTTCCAAATCGCCCAAGCCATAACATTATTCATACCACTGAGAGTACAGAGAAAATCCCATAATAATTATTATGAGGGTAATAACCATGTCATAATCCAAACCCTATATCTGTCCTACTTCACTCACCATCTGAGTTAAGGAAGAGAGAATTGAAAGATGCGCCGCTGGGCTCCTTCCCAATGTACTGATGAATCTAATAGTGTATGAGCACACAAAAGCAATACATGAAGTACATGAGCATTTCTCTATTCCTGAGTTCATAATGTATTGGCGTCCGTCAGAAGAATGTGAATGGAACACCAGCATAGGCAAGATACCTTTAGTAAAACCACAGGAGAAACTACCCGTAGTTAACCTATGAATATGGTGCTACAATGTATTTCTTACACGACTGCATGAGTTGGTTCTCTATGGAGGAAAACCACTTAAGTTTTAACAGGAGCTTATGAGCGCCGCAAAGCGGTATGGGCTCCTGGTTCAGGGGCGGATACAGGATTTATGAAAGGGGGGGGGGGCACAATACATGTATATTAAACGCTGCCGAAGGCAGTCCATAGAGGAGTGTAGTGCTGATCAGTCCACACAAAGTGTGGAAAAAAATTTTTGCCTTCATTTTTTACTTCTCAGGATGGGCTCTCGTGGCACCTTCGCGCTTTGCACTGCAAGTTCCAGATGTACGAGGATTGCAGGTCCCAGGGCCGCCATGTGCTTCTTCCTTGCTCAAATTTCGCTCACGAACCTAATACGTACGTACACGGAGGGGTATACTAGATCGTGGTCTCGTTCCCAAGCCGTTTGGTTTCAGGCAACGCACGGTATTGCGAGCTGAGGAGGCCAGGCCAGGAGTTGCAACGTAGCGGCAGCAAGTTAGTAAGGAGGAAAATAAAGCGGTGAAGAAGCAAAAGGGGGGGCACCGGCCCCCGGTGCCCCCCCCCCCCCCCCCCCCCCCTAGATCCGCCCCTGTGGTTGTAAGTCTCTCGATCTGCCCTCCTCCTCACCCGGTCAGGTCCATACTGGTCCACAGCTATGGCATAGCTGACACACTTCCCACCAGACTGCAGAGTGAAGTTAACATCAGTGTTCCCTACGGAATGCCTGCAGATAAAAAAAAGATTGTCTCTTTCAACAAATGATAGTGGTGTTCTCATGTGCAAACACGAGTGGAGCCAGGTAGTGTGGGTCCGTAATCATGACACCTGACAATTTCTTAGTACTTGCCCTCCGAAATGAGGACACCTCCCTAATCAGAGGTGGCTGTATTAGAAGGGTAATCTGAAAACCAGAACTGCCAGTTTGCCAGACCCTTTCCGCCTTCCTCATGCGGAGAAGCCGTGCATGCACGTGACCCACCAGGCAGAGAGGGGCTAGCGGCTAGACAGCTATGGCGACAGTACCCATTTGAAATCATACCCAGTCTAGCTGGCCCCTCTCTGCCTGTTTGGTCATGTGAGTGCAGAGCTTCTCCGCATGAGGAAGGTCTAGCAAACTTTGCACTAGATTAAATTTCCACTGACCAATCAGATCTCACTGACTGAGGTGATTTAATTTTTTATTCATAGTTCTCGTGGTTGTGCGTGCGTGTGATCATGCAGCCCAGCAGAGAGCGTCTAGAAGGCTATAGACTGCAGCTAAACTTGTTCCACTCAGGGATACAACTCAACTCTAACTGGGCACTCCACTGGCTCACAGGTACATGTAATTGGCATTCCAGAGAAATGTGATCCAATTTACTAGACCCCTCTCTGTCTTCCATGTGCAGCTTCGCTGTATGCACATGTGACCGGACAGGCAGACGACTAGACTGCAATATACCATGATGAAGTATTCCATGCAACATTACAACATCACATGCCGACATACATTCACTAATTATTAAGTGCCTGTGGATCAGTGGATACGAAGCTCTTTTCCCCCTCCCCTCAACGGCATGGTACTGGTATGAGCTAACACACAGCCAAGACACACACCTTTCTACAGCCAAGCCACAGAGGAGGGAGGACACGACGTCATATCTTGACAATATCATATGGTTAGTTATCATTCCTAGCATTCTTGAACGCATATAAATTTATACTCGGTCATAGCAGTGGATTACACCAGGGCGCTCGATCTGTAAATGCTCTACTGAGTATCATGTACTGCAAACATTGACAGAGGGCGCCCCAACTAAATCGACTTCGCAGTGCAAGTGTACAGCCTATACTTACGAGCTCACTGATTCGCAATCAAAAGTGCATCACGTGATCGTGTCCTCCCTCCTCTGGCCAAGACACAGACCTTTCTACAGCCAAGAGAATCATATCTTATCTACCCTTCAGGTGGACGCACCCACCTCACCCTTTCTGCTGGTGCACACACAGAACCTTTCACTGAAGCTGAAATGCAAATATCCTTCCCCAGCATTTTCACTGCCTGATTATTTATGCCCTGCCAAGACAGGATGTGTGTACTGAACTGTTCCTATCCAGAGACTACCACAGTAATTGATTAACACTAGCTGAGCACTGTCATGCAGTTCCAATCCCAAAGGAAGCCTGATTCTCACTACACCCATTGGGTTCAGAATGAGATCATCTACATGGCACCACCAGGTTACCATGACACCTGTACCTATGTACACATAATATTATAGACTCTGTTACAGGATTTCCGTTACAGGATTTCCTGTTGCCCTTGATTGCACACTGTACTGCCAGAGAGTATGCATGGTATGGTGTAATGGCTTATTACACAGTGCCATGGTAACCTTTGTGGTTCTACACCAGAAATCATATACATGAAAGGCCATACATGCATGACTATACATGGCTATGTCCCTCTCAGGTAACTGTTTGGGTTCTTGCCAGTTGTGTTTCCCTATAAACAGCCTGGGTCTAGCAATACACATCTGAGAATGGAGTACGGAAGTAGTGCTACACGAACCTCTGTCCATCCACAGTGCACAGTGACACGCCCCAGTGGTTTGCGTCAGCTCGAGCCAACTCAGGGATGTAGCTAGCATTCTGGAATGAGTAGAGTGATCATGCCCTTAAGCACACATTTCCATCACAGTTTCTCAGTTCTCTCAGTTCTCTCTGATGATGCCATTATGTATACATACCTGCACAATACCTCCCCCCCCCCCCCCCCCCCCCCCCCAAGATACACACTCCATTTGCATGCTTCCGCCACCTCTATAGCCTCGTTCCCAGGTACCGAGCACCTGGGAACGAGGCTACCACCACTGTTAATAGCCAGAGTGTACATATTACATGCACTGTAAACTCAAAGGCCTGGGATTCGGAGCTGCTACACTTACTTCTCCCTCAGTAATGCGCAGGCACTCACGATAGAGTTCATCAATCCTCTCTTTGAACTGCTCAAAGTCTGGAATGACGAATTTCTTCTTCAGTGCCTTCTCAATGAGAGGGCCACTTGAAGACACTGCCCTGAAAGAGTTGTAACGATGATACGTTGGTCATCTTCGGCTAATCCTATTACCGGTACTATAATACTTACACAACTATACAGCACTACCACCTTATGAATCTGGCTATTTTTGGTTCTCAATGAGTGATCTCAGAGGCGGTGCCGCCAGTCCTGCTTTGGCCGGACCATTTTTCCAGACGACCTGATTATACTATCACGTGCATGTATTGTCATGTGCATGTATCGTCACGCAAATCTATGGCCCGCGTGCTCGATCGTATATGCAGATTCAGCAATGGCATCCGTTTCTCGTCCTAGTTCTAACATAAAATGTGCTGAGATGCTATGAGAGCATAGACTAGTGCATACGTGGTTGACCACGCAGAGATGCCTCGCGGGAAGCTTTGATATAATTTGGCAGTTGCAGAACATAGTCATGAACAATGGCGAGTCTGTGAACGGCGAACGCCAACTTCATTCTGCCTGCCAAGTCTCTTTCTCTTGCAGTCAGCCGCTCTGACAGTCTCCCTCCTTGCCTCATCAGTTCTCCCTCGACGTCGCTGCACTCTTTGCCTCGTCAATCGTCGTCTCCTGTCAGAAACCGACTGCACGTGAGGGGGTCCAACACGTAATTTACGTGTGGGGCCACAATAATTGCATTCCAATGCGTTACAGGACAAATATATAGTCGCGCTAGCCCAGATTCGACCTCCACGTTGCACGATTAGTTGCCTCGCTTCCTGCTCGGCAATAATATATACCTACGGAACCCTGCCTGCTCCATGCTTGGCACCCATTGAATTATCATCTCACTGATGCATGGAGACAATTTTACAGGAGCCCTGATATAGGCTTAATTAAAACAGAATTCTGTAGTGGTGAAAACAGAACCCATTCTGAACAAATAGATCATTCCTTTTCAAGGGGGAGGAGGAGTGTAATGTGATCTTCAATCAAGAATGAGTGCTGTGGTATTATCAGTATGCAGTAACTACTAGTAGCAAGTTAGTACTTCAACAAAGTGTGTGAAGTATGTAGCACAGAGGCAGTCAGTCATGTGACTCATGTTCCTTGGAACAGAGCAGTGAGTGGTGGAAGACCACGTGCAATGCCAGCTGCTCGTGAGGACAGTGACAAATGAAGGGCTATGGCCGACTCACTGGATGAACTTTTGTTGTGCAAGTAATCCTTCTGCATTCTCATCCTGGAGTTTGCTGAACGTGTGCTGCAGTCGAGGATCATCCGGCCTCAAGCCAGTGGCCCGGAGGTCCTAAAGAACAGGCATACACCATGTTGGATACTAGTCTGTTGTGATCACCAACTGTGTCACCCTCAAAATCTTTAGTCCCATACATATCTATGTAAACACATAGTATTTGGATAGGAAGTTCCATTGGCAAATTAAATTATGCTGGTGTCCTATCTATCTATCTATCTATCTATCTGTCTATCCTATAGCTGCCAGTAATACGTACCTTGACGAAACGCCTGGCGGCTACGTGGCCGTCAGCATTACCATATACCTTCAGGAGCCCGTCGTAATCATTCACGTGAGACAGATATCTTGCAAAACACTCTGTTGCTGCTAGTCGCCAAGTGCGAATGGAGCGAACAGCGCAACGAAAATTCCTTAGAGCCATAACTAGCAGTACTATTACTCCTGGTATTGACTTACGATGTTGATATACGCCACGGTTCCTTTTATATGTACGCCACATGGCAGTATGGATGCGCGTCCTTCCGGTTCCGGAGTCGCACACCGGAAGCAATTAGCTTACTTATGCCGAGTAATGACGTCACCGAAACAGATCCGGGTCCGGGTAAGCCCCCGGGAACCCCCAGGGCCCCCTTGCAGAGGCTAGGTTTGGTGTGGAGCAGGCTTGGGCTAGGCCATAAGCGCCATGGCTGAAGGTGGAAGCAAGACTACCTTGGAGAAATTCCGGAAAGAGCTGACTTGTTCCATCTGCGATAGTCTATTCAAAGAACCCAAAACGCTCAACTGTCTGCACACCTTTTGCACGAAATGCGTCCTAAAACCGGGCGATGATTCGCGCGAGATTTTGACCTGTCGCACCTGCGGGCACGGGCAACGCTTGCCAGATGGGGACGTGAAAAATCTCAAGACAAACGAAGGCTACGTGAACATGGTAGGCCATCTTACGCTGGAAGGGAAGTTGGTGTCTGAGGAGGGTGTGAAGTGCGCGGAGTGCGAAATGAGCAACGGCGTTGTGTTCTGCAAAAATTGCAACTCCCCACTATGCGAGGACTGCAAACAACACCACGTCAGGTACGTGAAAACCAAAGGCCACATGCTGGTACCGCTGGATGAGATTCGGCCAAAATCAGGTAGCAGTGAAGAGTTTGAAGGGGTGTGCCATAAAACATGGGTGTGTCATGTCCACGATGCTGAGGTGTGTATGTACTGCATAAAATGTGATGTGGTGATATGTCGCGATTGTGCCCTCACTGACCACAACAACCACGATAAGAACTTTGCAAAGCTGCTCCTCGACAATCCACCCAAACCTGAGAACGACTACAAGGGCCAGATCCAGCAGCGTTTAACCCAGACAGGTCAAGTCCTGAGTGATTTCAAGAAAGCCGTCCAAGATGTCGAAAATATGAAGGGCTTACTGCAAAAGAGCAAAACTGATACTGATCGAGCTGTTGCTGTGCGATACGATGAGATTAAGGCCGCACTTGATGACCAGAAAGAAGAGCTACTGAAGAAAGTCGAAGAAATTTTTGATGCCAAAAATGCCATCCTCACTCAACAACTGAATGAGCTGCAAGACATTGTGTCAAAATCACTCGAAGTATCATTGAAATTTACCAGTGATATCCTCACCGTTGGCATCCCCGAAGAAATCCTTTTCCTCAAAACCCAGATGATTGCTCGATTGGAAATGCTCTGCAAAGAGTACCAGCCGTATCCCCGTGATCCACGTGACAATGACATCATCAACTTCAAGAGGAATCAAAAACTCAATCTGAAGGATGCAATTGGCACGGTAGAAGGTGATCCTGATATGAAGTCCTTTGCTGCTGATGTCAGGAATGTGCACATGATAAGAGGGGAGCTGGCTGAATTCCCAATTACTTGCAGAGATGTAGTTGGAAGCACCCTCAAGTCAAACACTCATGAGATCAGTGTCGAGCTCCAACCAGAGCAGGGAGATATGGTGAGAGGAGAGGTGCGGCCAACTGAAGATGGGAGATACAATGTTTCAGTTCGGCCTCTGAGTCCAGGACCTCACAGGATGAGCATTGCTGTGCGCAGTAGAGGGCAGAATGTCCACATCAAAAACAGCCCCTTCAATGTCACCGTTACTCTACCCCCTGACAAAAAAGTGACAGCATCAAACGTGATAACCAGGGACAATGTGCCTGATCAAAAAATGAAAAGCCCATGGGGTATTGCTGTGAGCAGGAATAGTGAAATCATTGCCGTATCTGACATCGAGAACCACTGCCTAATTATGTTTGACCTAAATGGCAGATTTCTGCGAGTGATTGGCAAGGAAGGAAGTGGGAATCTAGAGTTCAAGTCACCAAGGGGGTTGGCCTTCAATCCAAATGGCCACATTGTGGTTGCAGAGAAAGAGAACCACCGAATCCAGATCGTAACTAAAGACGGGATCTTCAAGCTCAAGTTTGGTGAGTATGGAAGCAACAACAGCCAATTTCATGGCCCGACTGGTGTAGCTGTGAGCCAAGATGGGACTATCTACGTAACAGATGCTATCAATCAACGTATCCAGTACTTCAATTCCAACGGTCGCTTCATAGGCATTATCGGCCGGTGGGGTGCAGATCTTGGAATGGTCAACGAGCCATATGCAATTGCTATTGACAATCAAGGGAGAATTCTTATCACAGAACGGCAAGGCTGTCGAATTCAGGTATTTGAGCGGCAGAATGTGCGATCTGCAAAGCAGTACAGAGCAAGTTTCCATTTTGGTCAACAGGGCTCTGAAAATGGTCAGCTCAATGAACCAGTAGGCATTGCATTTGATGTCGAGACAAACTACATCTATGTTACTGAACTCCTCAACCAACGAGTTTCCATCTTCAAGACAAATGGCAATTTTGTGTCTTCATTCGGAAGTTATGGTTCCAAACTTAGTGAGTTTTGTAACCCATTGGGCATTGCGGTGCTGCCTGGATCGCGGGTTATCGTGGCTGATTGTGCCAATGGTAGACTTATGGAGTTCCCAATAGTGCGAGACAGGCAGCAGTAAGCAGATTTACTACACTTTATTGAATTTATTGAACCTTGGATAGACCCATGCATGAATATTGTTTCCCTGTCTCAACTTTCATGGATCTCTACTACTATCTCTATACTTTGTGTTGACATTAGTATTTTCAGGGTTTGTAACTCCTTATTCACAATTTGCATGAGTTGACTTTGTTATACTCATGATCAAATCTTGTAGTATTTTAATTCACTTTGGGTTAACTGTAGTATTATAATCATGTCCCATGTATTGTGTGAATCATATGTACGTACATGCATCTTTATATATTTTTTCAAGTTGCGGCTACTTCTAGTATTGCTATATAGCAGTGTTGTTTTAGTTAACTATAAGTAAATAAGATGTTTGGCTCGCTCAAACAACTAAAACTATAAAATGAATTTCACTCATTCTGAAGTTGGGATGAATGTACACATGATGGGCTCAAAATTATTAGTGTTTGCAAACAGTCCTGTATGCGTCTTCTTTCTTCAGCCACCCACACTGGCCAAAATGTTGCTTGCTGATTTACGTTGTACTCCAGGTAGGTTGGACGATCGAGCCATCTGTGTAAAGTACAAAATTCATGAGAAAATGAAGGAGTAACTCTAGCCTAGAAGTATAACGTTCTGAAAGGGGGTGTTCCACGTGCACGTAGGTTGTGGTACATTTGCACAGTACCGTAGTCTCTTGAAAATACGCCCACCCTCGAAAATACACCCACCACCCTTTTTCGTGACAAGTTGTTGCAAAGGGTCATTTATTACTCAAAAGTACGCCCACCCTATTTGCTCAACCAGGAATGCAAGCACTTGAATAGCTCCAGAGGATGTGCTGTCAGAGAGGTGGGACAAAGAAATGAAGGCTGGCTATCTGGTACTAATTCCCATGAATTTCATTATGTTGTATGCCATTGCATAATCAGCTGTGTACTGAGTGCATGACATAAGACCGTGCACGCTGTCATTCAAGCACTCCTGCTGTGTCCTGTTCCTGCAGCTATACTCACACAATCTAGAATGACTGTTGTAGTACGGCACTCATATATTTGCTATTTGATTAGGGCCTACTTTCGAAATGGGTGGGCCTATTTTCGGGAGAGGGGTCCTCAAAAATATGCCCTCCGCCCTCTTTGAGCAGCCACTAAAGTTCATCGCCTATGGGCGTATTTTCGAGAGACTATGGTATATCGATATCCCTGAGGCATGCACAACTGTGCATGTGGCTGGCTGATCTGCACTTTCAAATTATGTATCCCGAATATAGTACAGACTACCAGCGACTTACTTAGTGTACTTAACGCCTTGGAAAAAAACGTGCCGTATATGGAAGCGCTGTGGTTCGCAGCTACTTATCGGCCACCTCAGAACAAGTCGTATATGGGCAGACTCCTCCGCTGTGCGCGAGTGTAGTGACTGAGAGACTATACTTAGCTATAGGCAACTACATTCTTGTATACTGATCACTGAGAATATCAGCGAATGCAGACTTATACTGGACTCAACTACCAGGTAGGAAGTCGATAGAATGATTTGAACCCTGAAAAATGTTAGTACAGTAGTACTTTGGAACAGAAATGGCGGGAAATCGTACTCAATCCATGTAATAATATAATATTATATTCATCTCTGTACCTCATGACAGCTGCATCACTTCGATCTGTTTACAGCTTCACCAGCAGTTGTTCAGCGTTCCTTCTCAGGACAGTCCTGTGAGGCTAGAGGATTAGGAGGGAGGACACGATCACGTGCACTTTTAAATGCGAATCAGTGAGCTCGTAAGTATAGGCTGTACACTTAGTTGGGGCGCCCTCTGCCAATTTTGAAGATTTTTGCAATCGCAGTACACTGATACTCAGTAGAGCATTTACAGATCGAGCGCCCTGGTGTAGTCCACTGCTATGACCGGAGTACACATTTTAAATGCGTTCAAGAATGCTAGGAATGATAACTAACCACGTGATTTTGTCAAGACATGACGTCATGTCCTCCCTCCTCTTGCTGTAGCTCTGCTGTGTAGTCTCGTGCCCAGCCGGAAATGTGTACGGAATATCCGTCTGGTGACTTTCAGCAACATTCTCGGTCTTCATTTAATATTCATAGCTCAGCTAACCGCCTGAAACCGGACAGAATCGGAAGTCCTACGCGTGAAATCATATACGTAAGTGCAAGAGGAATTTGAATTTTCTCGCTCCTAATAAAGACAAAATTGAATTCTCCACGATTTCATTGAGAGTCTGAAATTCCTGCCTAAAAAGTGTGAATTTTTAATGATGAAGACCGAGGTTTCTGTGCAAAGTCCATTAGTCTCTCCTCTCTCTCCCCCCCCCCCCCCCCCCCCCCCCCCCCCCCCCCCCCCCCCTCCCCCACGTACCCACCCCTGGAAATGAAGGCATGGAAATGCGGAAGGGAGAGGAGGGTCTAGCAGAACTTGCACGAAATTGGTTTTGAACTGACCAATCAGCTTGCACTTTCGAAAATCCTGCAAGCGATTATATCATACCTCTGCGGTTTCGCACGAGAAAAAAATTAATACAGATGAGAGCCATTATGGCGTTCGTTGAGCAAGCTACTGTATGAGGAAATGGTTAAACCAGAAGATATTGAAGATGTGCTCGGGTACGGAGGAAGGAGCTTGGGATACTGGGAGCTGAAAGTGGAACAAAAGAGTGTAATTCCAAGCGTCCTTGCTGGTAGAGATCGCTGAGCTATCTCAGCATGGACTCCGGTAGTGCGCTCTGGTAGTGCGCTAACTGCTTTATATCCAGGTTCTGCTACACCCTCCTCTCCCTTCCACGTTTCCGTTACTTCATTTCCGGGAGGGAGAGGAGGGTCTAGCAGCTAGACTACCAGACCCTCTTTCCCGCGAGGGGTGGGGTCTGGGCACGAGACTACTGCTGTGAGGCCGGCTGTGTGTATAAGGTAGGGCGGGGTAATTCGGGCCACTTCAACTTCAGGTCAACGGTAACTAAAAACGGACAGACTTTAGGCAAACTTCTGGCCATGTATATCCAGGGACTCAACCTGCCTACAACTCACTAGAAGCAAGAATCCAATGGATGCTTCTTTTCCTGTTGCAACGTTGAAGTGGCCCGAATTACCACGTGGCCCGAATTACCCCGCCCTACCTTACTTCCCACCATTCTCACCTGCTGTTGATGTGAAGGATTTACACCTGCTGTTCTTCATAGCTACTCGCCGCAATGAGGTGACCCTTTGGACAGCCTTCATGGAGGGTAACTGCATGTGAAAGCCGGTGTCATAAAATTTTGGGGACCCCATGAAAATGGGGACCCCGGGTCCCCATTTTCCCTGGTAAAATGGGGACCCCCACATCGTTTTCGTTTTACGTTGCATCAAGTACTCACAGCTCTGTGTAGGATGGTTTTTGTTTGTGAAATAACATCTCTGCATGCATGTCTGTGCAAGCATTAGTCCATGCATAGAGCAAGGATGGAATATCATCATCATAATCAGTCGAAACCTGTACTTGCGATGGTTGCTACGTACCCTGATAGCTGTAATGCGCAAGTCGGACAATGCAAGCCCTCCAACAAAGCCAATTTTTTTCTGTGCAAAGGTTGCCGATCTCTTCTATGTCGGGAGATCGTGAACTTGAGTCCTGACACGTGCTGCTTATACATGTAGATAGCGCCTAATAATAGCCACTCACTCACTAGCTGCATGAGCCTCCTCACTGTCACTTGCACTGCAGGCTAGTTAGTGGGCTATATGCCAATGTTGTTTTAGTTATGTAAAACTGAAATAGTTTAGTTTTTGGTTTTAATTAGGTAGAAGTCGCATTGTTTAGTTTAGTTTTAGTTTTAATTACTAAATCTCAAAAGGGTTAGTAAAGGCTCTTTTAGTTTTAGTAACCACCATTTTTGGGTGATTTTCATATTAGTTTAGTTGTAGTTTTAATTAGCAGGCTGAGACAGTCCTCATTTTAGTTTTAGTTTTAATTACTAAAGCGAAATATGCCATACTAAAATGCATTATAGTTTTAGTTTTAGTTAACTAAAACAACATTGCTATATGCTCAAGTCTGACTCATTATAACTTAAGTACTTACATCTCTCTAACTATGACAATTCTAGCTATCTTGAGAGGGATCGATGCTCAGACCAGCTTGTTTTTGAAGATCCTCATCAAAGATAACTTCAAGTTATTATTATGTATAGCTATAATGTGTTGCCATTTCTATTGACAAAATTAATTTTCAAAAACTGATTTGCTACAATTTTCAAAAACATTTGCTACATTATAATAACTGCATGGTTAGTGATTAACTGTTATGGCCTTGCATAGGTCTGCCTACATAGGCCTAATATTGTTGGTTCCCCATTTTCTCACTGTTAACCATCTGTCATAGAGGGGGTCCCCATACTCCCGGGAATATGGGGACCCCGGGTCCCCATTTTGGGGGGTCCCCATTTTCCCATGACACCGGAACGCGGAACGCAGAACGGAACGCGGATCGATGGAACGGAAGTAAAATGCGGGCCGCGCGCTATCATCAGTTGCACCGTACGCGCATATTCACGACCATCGATCTCAGAGAAGTAATTAGAAGTAATTATAGTCATGTGACTTCCTGCCTAGGCTAAATTTCACGGAGAAGACGGTAAACCGCTAGCTAACAATCTATCTTGAGTACAGTTACCAATCGTGTTTGGTCAGATGCAGGCTTCAGTAGCCTCGTTCTAGCAACTCAATAAAGTGCAGTGGCGGATCTAGAAATTTTGAAAGGGGGTTTCGTTGGCACATACACAGCGCACCGCCGAAGGCGGTGCGCAGAGCCGCGAAGCGCGGAAAATTTTTTTTACGTGTTCTTTTTAGCGATCAGGAAGCGCTCTCGTAGCATCTCTGCGCATTCTGGACATGTTCCCAGACGCAAAGAAGACTGACTAAGTAACCAGTAAGTATCGATGTGTGGGACTGTTAGCTTCCTTCTTTTCATCGTCGACGGATTACAACCACGTACATGGACAGTCGATTGAACACTGCGTTATTGCTTTATTTTCTAATTATACAGAAACAAAATTTAAATTGTGTAGCAGCGTAAACCTCAAGACTATGTCTGCCACCTTCAGGCTTTCAGCCCGCGAACGGTCAAGGTATTACCAACCACAGCCTGCTACAATAATACAAGTAGTTTATGTTAACAAGGGTCAAAAGGGGGGTTCGCTCGCACCCCTAGATCCCCCCTAGATCCGCCACTGAAGTGTGGTAGTGCGAGGCGGAAACGTTTCCAGAAACGTTTCTGTGACGTCACAGAAACATAATGCCTGCACTGGCCCTTATATACCCTAACCCCCGACCCCGCCCCCAAAACTAATAATCGAGTCGTGGTAATCTACGTTCCCAGGCCTTCCGCACCTCCAGCTTTCAAAAGCTGGAGGTGCGGAAGGCCTGGGAACGAGGCTAGGCTTCAGGCTAGGGTGTCCTGATACTACTGTGATGAAGGATGGTGATGACTGAAGGAAGGCATTGATCAGGGTCTTGCCGGGCTCGTACTGTACTTTTACTAAACCTTGCAACAACTGAGCGCAGAGCGTTGAGCGACGAGTGAAAAGCGTTTTACTTTGATGTGGCCTAGGCGGCTGCGGTTTCCCGCCTAAAACTCGCTATGAATAACATTTCACGGTAGCCAGAAGCGCTAGTTTTTGCGGACCTACGACTGTGGCACCATAGATATACAACACAACGTATATCTATGGTGGCACTGTGCTAAGTCTGACAACTACACTGTGGAATTACCAGAGACGGCCGGGGAGGAGACGGAGCCTCCTGTATCCATGGAGCCACCAACCACGCTCCTCACGCACAACGTGTAGCTAGCTAGCTAGCTACAACTTCGGGCTATTGGCAGCTATTTTCTCGAAACGCTGGTATACACCACGCCATCGGAGGTCTTCGTCATAGGCCGAACGTCAACCTGGCTCGCAGCTTGTAGTCCCTTCTGCCATCGTGAAACGGGCAAAAACGCAACGGAAATCGACTGCAGAGCAGCTGGAAGCAGACGACTTCCGGTTATTAAACGGATTTGCGGTTTAAGGTTACGGGATCCCCGCGCGGTGGGCGTGGCCAGACAATTTGTTCAAGCCCATTTTTCTCGCACAGAAAGTATGCTAGTGAAATCAAACTTTCTCGACACAAAGCAGGGATGGTAGACAACATGCAGACTAATCATCATTATAGTAGCTCACACTGTAGCCGTTGTACGCTGGTTAAATCGGTTCCAGCAAACTATTCGCCAAAAATCTCCAGTGCGAAGACCGCCAGCAAATCGATTCTACTGCTGGGAGACACGCCATAGGAAGCTCTAGGGCGGGACGTAAGCGTTTTGTGGCTAGGTTGAGCAGTCCTCGAAAGAACGACTCTTGAGTGCGAATAACCGCCATCTTGACTCCCCTCTTTGGAATACAGCGTCGTATAACTTCGGAACGGTCATCAGTATTTACAAAAACGGTTCGTCCGGCCCTTTCTATACAGTTTGTGCCTATTTCAATACGGTCTTCCAAGTCCAGGTCGGATCACACGGCTTTATTTTTGGCGACAAAAAAACCTTAATTGCCGAGCGGGAAGCGAGGCAACTAATCGTGCAGTGTGGAGGTCGAATCTGAGCTAGTGCGACTATAATTATATATATATTTGTCCGTAACGCAGTGGAAGTGGCCCCGCACGTAAATTACGCATTGGACCCCGGCGCGGCCCCCGCGCGCGCGCGTATACAACCCGCACGCGTTGTCCTGTACAAAATGGATGAGTACGAGTCAGTTTCTGACAGGAGACGACGATTGACAAGGCAAAGAGTGCAGCGACATCGAGGAAGAACTGATGAGGCGAGGAGGGAGACTGCTAGAGCGGCTGACCGCAAGAGACTTGGCAGGCAGAATGAAGTTAATGTTCGCCGTTCACAGAGACTCGCTATCACTCGTGGTTATGTTCTGAAACTGCCAAATTGTATCAAAGCTTCCCGCGAGGCATCTCTGCGTGGTCAACCACGTATGCACTAGTTAAGTATACGGCGCGCGTATCCGCGTGCAGGGATCCCGTAACCTTAAACAGATTTCACTTCAAAATTTGCAAGTCTTGCTAAAAGTACAGTACATCCTCTGCATGCAAAATGAATTCCACCAGTACAGGTCATTGATGAGAACTTGAAACGGAGACCCTTGTTGTCTCCATATCCCATCTTGGCATGTTGTCTTCAGGAACATTACTTTGCCCCTTGCCGACAATTCTAAATAAATTTTGAAGTCTAGCTAACTTGTCATTCTGAATCATTAGCGTGTTTGAGATGGACTGGTACACTTAGATGCACCCATGCTGGTAATTGTTCTTCAATCTTCTGTTTGTAGATGTACAATCCTGATTGATTCATCATAGCACAACAATTGTAGATTACAAACTTGAAAGGTCCATTTATTTCGGAGGGTTCCAACTACTTCAATGCTATACTCTTGGACTGGGGGGGGGGGGGGGGGGGGGGGGGGGGGGGGGGGGGGGCACCTGCGTAGGGAGGTCCCATTTATGGCTTGTTCCACATGGATCTACTCCTGCCATCATTTCATGTGGAGCTGTCACTGCTTCTCAGTGTGCTTGCTCAACTTCTCGCATCTTAGCAATCAGCTCTTCATTCAACATGTTTGCTCTGTTTGGGGGATCTGTAATGGGATGGGGGGGGGGGGGGGGGGGGGGGGGGGGGGGATATTTCTGTGATAGATATCTCAAGATACCACCTCATGACAGGCTGCCTAACCAGTTCTCGTTGATTGTGTAGAGGGTGTAGTCCAGCACGCGATCGCTTTCAGTATGCGTGCACGGAGAAGGAAGGTCTAGAAACTTTGGACCACCTTACTCGGTACGTAAGACTGAGGTCACATGCTTTTACATCATATTAGTACGACTGCGGTCAGTTGATTCTGGCCCGCTAACCTTGTTAGCTGCTTGTAGCTACTTCTGTCTGTTTGATTGTTGTGCAGGAGAAAAGTTTACTGAGCAAAGGTTGAATTTCCTAGCCACAGCTCCTTGATGTTTACAGGGAGCCCCGGTGTTACCTAGTGAACATGAGCATACACCAATGTCCATATCTACAAGAGATTCCAGTATCCCAACCCGTGGCTTGTCCTCTACAATAAGGTAGATAGAATCCCAAAGTTGCTTTATAATTGTAAATGTTTTCTGTACGCTGTACAGTGCCTTGTACCGAAGTGCAATTCCAGGGCGATATCTGCTATGGGCCATGTCCAGTAGTCTGTTGATGAAGTACTTTTCCATTGTCACGGTTATGAATTGAAACATTTGAATTAGGTTGTATGCCTTTATCCTACCAAACACAATCTCTTTTAAGATTCTTATGCCTGCTTCAGCATAATTGTTGGTGTGGTTACCCCTCATCATGTTCTCCAGCCTGTAGGATAGTGCCCACTCTGACCGCCTCTCCCAGAAGTGTTCAAGTCTACTAACAAGATGAGGATACCTTGAAATGTAAGGTTCTTTAAGGATGAGGGCATATCTTTGTAGCAGTTCACTCTCACTATGGGCATAAAGTAACCTCTTCACTGCCTGAATGATTGGCTGACGGTCTTGCTTGGCTATGCCATGCTCAGCATCCCATAGCCAGATCCACCAGCACTGCAGGTAGTGAAAGATACATAGCTAACAGCAGTGTTGTGCCTGGCCATGTGTTTCTAAGTGCAGCTCTCTCAGCATCACTGTCATCAGTTATGCACACTTCTGGGCCTTGAGCTCCTCTACCATAAAATGCATTTGTTGGCAATATAGCCTTGAGGAAGGTTATCGCCTCAGTAATCACTTCCTCACTCTCTCCAGATGTAATTACAACACCTAGTGGTATTCCTCCTGCTGATGTACATGTGGTCGGGCAGTTATACCTGTCCAGACTGCTTGTTGAGTCACAGTACACAAGCTCCCCAGCTTGTCTTACTAGCTGATGAGCACGGGACATCAGTGGTGTGCAAACAGCTAGTACCAAAGGCTGATTTGCAACTTTCCTCTTTCCACTATCTGTTGGCTTGTGTTCATACTGCTGCAAAAAGGCTCTCCCACCTATCCTTGCATGTTCTTTGTTGTACTCTTCTATGATTTTCCCAAGTTGCTTGAACATGGTTTCCCCATTCTCCTTGCCATGTTTCACAGACCTCCACTTTTTGTATAGATAATAAATATCCTTTGGTAGCGGATTGATGGAGCGATCTGCGAGGGCAGTCTGGTACTGCTGTTCTGTACATTCATACTTAATGGCAAGGTTGAGACTGTGGTGGTGGATTGCAGAGGAGGGAGAGTGGCCTTGTTCGAAGTATGTATAAAACTGTTCCCTGGTTTCCATAGCAATGGGCCTAAAGCTGATGGCATGTGCCGATGTAATGGAATGGTTATGATCCCATATTAGAGCCACTTCACATGGGTGAGTGCTGTGTGGACTGGGACTGGAGATGTTAGGGCTGTGCACTCGTACAGTCAAGCGTGTAGGACAACCAGTTTTCTTGTCTCTCTGCAAAGATCGTTTAGACTTGGTGGTTTTGGCCATGGCTTTAGAGGTTGGTTTCTTACGCTTGTGTTGGCAGTGTCGGTCAGTCTTGTAAAGTATTCGGCATCCTTTTACACGATAACTCCTTGTAACTCGAAATGTTGTGGCTGTGTGCTCCTCAAGATTTTGAATCCATGCAGTTGCACCCTTTTGAGAATACCATTTTTGATGTAGAACTGTAGCTAAATGCATGGAAAACATAAGAGTAGCCATCAGGAAAGATAGCTTGCAGTGAAGGTGGCAGGTGATTATATTTCATTTCCGTTTGAAGTGGAATATCCTCTTCATGGTTCGCTGACAGTGGACTGTATGGTGGTGGAGTGGGCGATGATGGTGGTGGACTGTGCGATGATGGGCGATGATGGTGGTGAAGTGGGCGATGATGGTGGAGTGGGTGATGATGGTGGTGGAGTGGGTGATGATGGTGGCGGAGTGGGCGATGATGGTGGTGGTGAGGTGGGCGATTGTGGTGGTGAGGTGGGTGGTGGTGACCTAGGTGATGGTGTGGACAAGTGTGGTCGGGTGGGCAATGATGGAGTTATGGGTGATAATTGGGTTGACTGCTTGTCTTGCCAAGGGCAATGTTTCTTGTTCTCAGTGGAACTAAATACATGGTTGGTGTAACTACTTCACTTCCTTGTACACGATAGCTGTTTGTGTTTCCTCAGAGAGAGAGAAGGCTGTCTGCATCCATCAGGGGATGGAAAGGGTACCGTAGTTGGTGGGGAGGGCTGCCTGGGCACCAGACTTGGTGGGGAGGGCTCACTGGGCACTGAAGTTGGTAGGGAGGGCTGACTGGGCACTGAAGTTGGTGGGGAGGGCTGACTGGGCACTGAAGTTGGTGGGGAGGGCTCACTGGGCACTGAAGTTGGTGGGGAGGGCTGACTGGGCACTGAAGTTGGTAGGTAGGGCTGACTGGGCGCTGAAGTTGGTGGGGAGGGCTGACTGGGCACCTTAGTTGGTGGGGAGGACTGACTGAGCACCATAGCTGGTGGGGAGGGCTGACTAAGATTATTGGGAGATGGGGAGGGTGGACATGTTGTTTTATTTGCCAAGTTCAGTCGGTTGCTGGGTCGTGAGGGTGGAGTATGACCCATTGGAGGGTAAGAGAATTGGCCTGTAACAAAAAGGGGTGGGGAGAGCTCATTGGCCCTATTAGTATGTTGGAGCAGGGTAGTGGACGGTGGCTTGAGAGATTGTGAGGTTTCCTGAAGGTTATGTGCAGCTACTAGAATGACTGAACCAGGTGGAGATGGCTTAGAAATAGATTGGCCCTGTGGTATTTCTTTGCCAATGCTGGCTCAAGGAAGGTATTGCTGTCGTAGAATGCTGCGGAGTTTCAGCCTGTACCTTTACTGATTAGGTCCAACCGCTCTCTGTATGCACTGTGGTAATTGAGAAAGAAGAGTTTGTAAGGAGAGAAATAGAAATTGTATACTACCAGAATGGTGAAGCTTGGTACTTTTACTCACATCAGGTGATCATTCGCACATCAGCATCATCTTTCGCACTATCCCCATGTCTGCCTGAAAAGTCCAGTTTCATTACCAGTATATATATAGTTACATGCAGTTGAAGTACAATCAGATTCACTAGTCCATCTCCCCGCCTGTCTATAACATGTGGGGTCTCCTCGGACCGGTGCAGTGCATACTGCATCATGAATATACAGGTACATGTGACAGAAAGTAGCAGACATATTTGGTAGATATATGTGGCATATCTTACTTGGCACAGAAACACCCCACAGTCCACTGCATTGGTTTGTTTTGGTATATTCTGTTAAATAGATATCAATGAAATTACAATTACCATGAGATGGATAAAGGTTATACCTTCTTGTGAATGTAGCTCCATTCAGCCCAGTTGACGTGCTCTCCAGCACTCTCAATGCTTGCTTCCATGTAGGCCCTGAGGTTGAATCAGTGTGTTGGTCAAACGTATGTAATATTCCGAAATTCGTGTTCAATGTCTTACGTAGCTGTGATCATGTGAGCATTGTTCTCTTTTAGCAAGCTGTCGTAGTATTCAATGCATTTCCTGTTGAAATCCACAACCTGGAGTTCATAAACAAACCAGAAACCTTGAGAGATATTCCCCAACAAACACCTCCCTTTCCTACCACAAAGTTTATACATGACCATTGTGGTAGCATCAGTCCTTCACCACCAACTAAATGTCTGCACTCTCTTACCAGTAGGGTCCAGTGGTTACCACTGTCATGGATGACAAACATGACCAGGTCTTGGCTGGGAAGGTGTTCCTAGGGACACAGACACAATCGCCAAGAGTATCTGCTATAAAGATGCACTGCTATAAGACTACATTGGCCTTTTAAGTGCAATACATGCTCACCTTCTGGTGCCGTGATAGTGTGTGTGTGCCCTTCTGTAGCTGCTGAAAGAAATGAGACCCCAAAACAAGCACCTTCCTCCCAGCCTGTGTAATGATGCATTCATATTCATTCGTATACACATGCTCACTATAAATATTGCTGTATACCTTGGCTGCTTCCTGCTGAATCATAGTCATGTAGGAAGCAATAACCTAACACAGGGAAGGAGCAGTGTTGAATGAATTACAAACCTTTACCTATCCCTACAAAAAAAAGCAAACAAACCTGATCATTTAACCACCAAAATCCTCGTAATCTCCAACAGGCATGTAGGGAAAGTGTTTCCACCCCTGTTCGATATACATTAGATGACATCTACACAGAAAACCAAGACAGTGGCAACCACGTGTATACCTTCTTGGGCTTGGTAGAATAGCATAAAAGGTTCTTGAAGGAGAACTGTTGCGACACTTACTGGGGTTACCTGCATGGGTACCAAATGAAGTTAAGCCCTGAGGGTGGTTGAGCTGTTGATACCGTGTACCATGCATCCATGTACCTTTAGATCGTCAACTGAAAACCACTGTGTGTTGTCCTTGGTTGAGCGTACAAATGCTCTGTAGTGACCACAGGTCTCGGATATACGAGTATGAACAACTACTCCAGTCAGGCTGTAGGTCAGTGCATGACCTGGAACTTTCAGAGTTGACTTCTACAAGAAAGTATCAACCACAGTATAATATTATGTACAATGCATATTATAGCAGGTACCAATACGCCTACATGTTTTTAAGTACTCACAACGCACTGACAGTAAAAACAACATACCTGCACTTGAACACTTGGGGGGTCAGAGCTGGGTGACATGTTTGTTGCACTTTGAATATGGATACAAAGCAGCTCTGGCAATGAGGAGAGGCTGTGTTGTTGCCATTTGGTCACATTCCTGTTGCATCTGTGCATCCGTGTAAGGATAGCAGTAAACAGTCTGTCCACACATGATCAGTGAGAAAACAACAGCAAGGAATGTACCCATCACAGTTACACGTAACAGCGTCATCCTCTAGTGACTCCGTGAACAGGTCCTGAACGTGTACAGACCGGTCTTCCTACATGCGTGCAGGGAAAGAAATAATTGAGCTGCTATAGTGAATATTCTGTTATACATGCACACCACACTCACCCCAACATGCACCTCAATAATCAGCTCATCAATTCTCATTAGTGATGATATTTCCCCACACTGACCACAGGCCGCTGTACCAGATACATGTATTAGAAATGCAATATAGTTTGATTCTTATACTATCTTACTTTTCTGTGTCTTTTCCACAGCTATTCTCTTCTGAATTGCCACTGCATGTCTGGACAGGAGCAGTGACTTCATTATACTAGATGCTATACATTGTATTTGAGCTACAGCTTACTGTGCATCAGCCTTGGTCAACAAACTCGAAACTAGAGCAAGGTAGAACTCCTGAGCATCAAATTGTACTCCTCGCCTTAGTGCTGGCGAGATGTCTAGCAAGAATTACAGCAATGAATTATTGATTGAATGTCGAAATCTTTAGTATTATATGCATATGATCACCTCATATACCTTTCAAAGCTGCTAACAGTGGTGCTGGTGACAGTTTGACACCGATGAGGGAGTATTTGTACCCATCCCATAGTGTTCTGAGTGCAGCAACACTGCAGAATTCACCTGAAACGACAAGTTACACTTACAATAGTTATGAGCTCAAATAAATCTTCACTAACCTGTAAATTTGCAGCTGTCAGAACTACGGGGTGACTAGAAAGCAGTTGATTGAAAAGAGATAGGAAGGAGGGGTGATTGAACAGGCACTGGAGGACAGCACTGCTGTAGCAGTTATTTGCTGAGTTGGAAATTCCAGCAGGGAGCATGCCGCGGTTATACACTTCACCAGCCGGGCGACTGGCAACTTTCGAAGAGCGCATAGGTACGTATACCCTAGTAGAGTCCATTCTTCCTGACAGAGATGTACACAGCCGCTTCATTCCAATTTGCCTTTGTATTTCGCGCGCCTTACGCGGTATTTTCCACGTGCGAGTAAGAGTTAAAATAATCTGATAACACGGAAGTATACGATTTTCCGTGATGGACAAGTCATAATGTTATTACATGCAGGGCCGTAACCAGCAGGGCCGTAGGAGTTCGGTGCGGCAGGTGCGGCGGCCGCCGGACCAAGTATGTCCAGTCTCGCTAGCAAGTTGTTGAATCTTGCAGTTTCATCCCAAGATTGCACCAGAAACGATCTCAGAAGGTCTAAAATTCAAAATTTCCCTGGGGGAGGGCCCCCAGACCCCCCCCCCCCCCCCCCCCCTACGTCACGCGCTTCGCACGCTTGCGCTACGCTTCTCGCTGCGCGCGCCATGCCGCCACGCTGAAATATATATGCAAAGCGCTCTCCGCCTGACCAAACTATCATTGCTTCCTACGGGCCTGACCAGGGGGGGTTCGTTGGGTGCGGACGAACCCCCCTCGAGCCAAGAACGCACCTTTCCTGAAGGTCATCGCCTTCGCGTAGCCGTTGCGGTGTGACCGTCGACGGTAGGTCTACTCGACTATAGTACTGTAGCGACCTTGGGTTTTGTACATGTAGCCTAGCCTGGGTACGAGGCTACATGTAGCCGGCCGGCCAGCCACGCCGGCGACGTTGCACTCGTACTCACAGCTGTAGACTAGGCATGCGTCCCCCAGGCCATACGCGCATGCATACGCATGGAACGAGGCCACTAGCCGGCCACCCACGTCCACGTACGTGCACGATGCAATGTGCAATTCAATTGCTGCGCAGCTGCTAGGCGCTATGCGAGTGCAGAAGGATGAAACGACAACGCGGGCTCCACAGGCACAGGGCATTCAAGCATACTTCAGTAAGTAAACGAGGAAGGACCACAGGCAATGGTGAGTAGCTACACTTTCACTTTGTCTATCATATCATGCAGGGTTATAGCTAAGTATTAACGTAGCCTGATAACATCCTAGCTAACAAGTTCTGTTTATTAAATCATTAAGTAGTCCGTGATAAGTGCAGCCTCCTGGGTGTTTTGTGATTGCAGAACGTGACACTGGATCACCATCTGAGGAACACCCCAGCTCATCTTCTGGTCCAGAACGCAGCTTTCGCCGATCGAGGACATCAGCGTCTCTGTGGATCCTCTCAGTCTGCCAACAATTACTTGTCAATGAGATGTACACAGAAAGAGGAGAGACTTAGCGCTCTGGGACTCATACACACTCATTACCATGTAGCAATTGATGTTGACACTGTTTGTAAGATTTTCATTCGCAAACACCCCCGTAGAATGGAAGCAGCTAGTTTACCTTTTTAGCCCATTTTAATGGCCATGTTGTGTACAATTTTGTGTAATTTTCACTCGGATAGCTATGTAGTAATGAATTTTAGATACACTGGGCAGAGAATGCGCCAAAATGCACCTCAGACAGTCAATTTTTTCAAAATTTTCCCGGGGGGGGGGGGGGGGGGGGGGGGGGGGGGGGGGGGGCATGCCCCCGGACCCCCCTAGCTATGGCCACGCTTTGCGCGGCCCCTCATCTCTGGATGAAGCATTGACAACTTGTCCCAAAATGTAACCCCCCTCACAAAATCCTGGTTACGGGCCTGACATGGATTGAGTATAAGACTTCCCGCCATATCTCTTCCATACTGATAGACTGGCATTAATTTTTTCAGGGTTCAAAATCACTCTATCGAGCTACCTGGTAGTTGAGTCCGGTAGATAAGTCTGCATTTGCTGATATTCTCAGTGATGCTGCATATTTACATATTGTGCTCGGTATACAGGAATGTAGTTGCCTATAGCTAAGTATAGTCATAGATGACATTATTAAAGTAATAAAAAACATTAAAAATGTAGCAGGATGTAGGGATACCAGAACGGCAAAAAGTAAGGAAACAAGAGGGATGATCGAACATAACAGTGAAGTATACAATCACCCCTACAGAGATCTTTTTCCATATATACATGTACAATGAAAAAAGATATGTAGGGGTGATTGTATACTTCACTGTTATGTTCGATCATCCCTCGTTTCCTTACTTTTTGCCGTTCTGGTATCCCTACATCCTGCTACATTTTTAATGTTTTTTATTACTTGTTTATGTAATTTTTCTGGGCAGCAGGCGCATGTTTGAGCTGAAGTTTGCTGCAGAAGTCAGTGACCTCACAGGCACCTGGGCAGTAGGTATCCTTGCCTTGGTATATGGACAATATTACTCAGGTATTACACTTCCAGCATTGGCTGAAGAATCAGGCCCGGGCATCTCAAGTCAACTGTTCCCTAGATGGCTGACAAAGCCACTGAGTTCTCCCTGTCTGAAGACCATGGCATAGGCAGTTTATAGTAGGGACATTCATATGGGTGTTGAGAGTTGAGATAGGCATTCACCCTGCTCACAGAATACAGTATAGGTAGCAATATAAGCTTAGCTAAATCATGCGTACAGGGACTAACCTCAGTCTTATAAAGAGTGCCTCCGTTTGACAACACATCGGTCAACGCATCTTCCCCACTGTTTCTAATTCAGCGATTTTGAGTAATAATTACGTACGTTGCTAAGTGATCGTTTAAGTGCGCATGCGTACAAACGTGAAAATGGCGTGACAAACGAAGCCATAGTTATTGAGTGGGCAGCTGCAGCCGCCAGGTGAAGACTTGGAGGTAGCGAAAAAGCGATGGGACGTTGCACTGCTCGGTTGAAAATGCTGCTGTTTCGTGCGAAAACCATCGTGACAGATTGAGGCAACGTTGAGCTAAGTTGTCTGAAGAAGAAGAAGAAGAAGAAGAAAGAAAGAAAGAAAGAAAGAAAAACAATTTGCCCGTTTTGCGAGTGTCTGGTGTGGTACTTTCGCGACGGTTTTTCGCGATGTGAGGAGTCTTGTTGGTCATGAAAACACTCGAAAATGAACGGTATGTGGTTATAAAGGCTTATAAGTGTACCGTTCCTGAGATTTGGAGAAATGTTTTTGTATTGGCATGTATTGCGTGTACGTCGTATCCCTACATACAGAGTCTACCGACTCTGTGATGGTATAGTCTCGGTACCACAGTCGCGCACAGCGGAGGAGTCTGGTCGACTTCCCATTTTATTCTGACACCCACCCCTTGCCGATAAGTAGCTGTGATCCACAGCGCTTCCATATACGGCACGTTCCATATAAGGTTTATTCCAAGGCGTATACTACCTGCAAGCAGATTACTTATAAACGTGCCGTATAAAGAAGCGCTGTGGTTCATCACACTTACTCCAGTGGACCCGTCATACGCCTGCTCATACCATAAATGGATGATTGCACAAGCCATAGAAATCACAAAATGAGATTACATACCATGCACAACATACCATTCAAGTTCTCCATGGGAGAAGGCTGCTCTGCACTTTCCAATTATGCATCCCGAATATAGTATAGACTACAAGCGACTTACTTAGCTTAGTCTCGGTACCAGACCATTATAAAGTAATAAAAAACATTTGAAAATGTAACAGGATGTAGGGATACCAGAACGGCAAAAAGTAAGGAAACAAGGCAGGGATGATCGCACAAAACAGTGAAGTATACAACCCCCCTACAGTGATCTTTTTCCATATACGTGTATAATGAAAAAGATATGTAGGGGGATTGTATACTTCACTGTTTTGTGCGATCATCCCTGCCTTGTTTCCTTACTTTTTGCCGTTCTGGTATCCCTACATCCTGTTACATTTTCAAATGTTTTTTATTACTTGTTTATGTCTCTTTTTTTTGGCAGCAGCGCATGCAATTTGCCATCACAGAGCAGAAGTCGGTGTCCTCACAGGTAGTAGGAGCCCTTGCTTTGGTATATGGACAATATTGACTCCGGTATATTCACATTGGCTGAAGAATCAGACCCAAGTCAACCCTTTTCTGGATGGATACTAGCTAAGGCAGTAATCCCTGTCTATACTCTGAACTTCTGAAGACCATAATATTATTAGCTATACCAGAAAAGTAGCAAGATTTATATATTGTTGAGTCTTTAGACAGGCATTCAGCCCTCTCACAGAACACAGTAGGTAGTAACATACATAAATTATACGCGGAGTAACCAGAGTTTAGAATTTACCTCGGTTTTTATTATGTCAACACAACGGCGCAAGACACTTCTAATTCAGCGATCTTGAGTAATAATTACGTTCGTTGCTAAGTGATCGCGCATGCGTACAAACGAGAAAATGGCGTGACTAAAGAAGCCATAGTTATTGAGTGGGCAGCTGCAGCCGCCTGGTGAAAACTTGGAGGTTGCGAAAAAGCGATGGCCAGGTGCACTACTCGGTGTGAAATGCTGCTGTTTCGTGCGAAAACCATCATGAGAGATTGAGGCGACGCTGAGCTAGCCCGTCTGAAGAAGAAGAAAGAAAGAAAGAAGAAAGAAAAACAATTTGCCCGTTTTGCGAGTACCTGGTGCGGTACTTTCGCGGCGGTTTTTCGCGACGCGAGGAGTCTTGTTGGTCATGAAAACACTCGAAGATGAACGGTATGTGGTTATAAAGGCTTATAAGTGTACCGTTTCTGAGATTTGGAGAGATTCTTTTGTATTAGCATGTATTGCGTGTACGTCGTATCCCTACATACAGAGTCTACCGACTCTGTGATTATACGACTTGTTCTGACACTATATTATAGTGTCAGAACAAGTCGTATATAATATAATGGTCTGGTACCGAGACTAAGCTAAGTAAGTCGCTTGTAGTCTATACTATATTCGGGATGCATAATTGGAAAGTGCAGAGCAGCCTTCTCCCATGGAGAACTTGAATGGTATGTTGTGCATGGTATGTAATCTCATTTTGTGATTTCTATGGCTTGTGCAATCATCCATTTATGGTATGAGCAGGCGTATGACGGGTCCACTGGAGTCTGGAAGGCCGTTCGAAGGCTAGAAATACCGTTATAAAACGCCATCGCTTGCTCGCCGCTTCCACGTGTTCGATTTCGACGGTTAAAATTTTCGCAGTTTTATTTTCGAGGCTTACATGTTCATACGAAAATTAGCACCGTACGAAAATTTCCGGCTAGCTATACGGTACTATTCAATCTACCGCAACTCATTTGCTCATGAATTTCTTTTACACAGATGGCTTGTTGGACTGGCACCAACCTACCTACTGCCTGGAGAACAACGTAAAGCAGCAGGCAACGTTTTGGCCAGTGTGGGTGACTGAAGAAATTTTAAAGAAGATGCATACAGGACTGTTTGCAAACACTAATATGATTTTGAGCCCATCATGTGTACATGAGCATGGTAATAGCTATATGGATGCAGAACAAAATACAAACTGAATAGACAAATGAATGACTACCACAAGGTCGTTAAAGTTTAGTTTGGGGTCCGGTCCAGGCCAAGTTCATGGGAGTTTTTGTACATGTAGCTAAAAGTAGACACAGATCGCCGAATATCTCTTCGTCATGACCTAGCAAGTACTGTGTACTAGTGCTGGAGAATTTTTGAGGGTTGGGCTACCCTCTGCCTCTCAGTAATTTGGCGCAAGAGCGCTTGAACAGTGAGTCTAATTGCCTAGATCCAAATGCCTTGAGGCATTTTACTTTCTTGTTCCAGGTGCTCATACTTCTTTCATGTGGTGTTGGAATGTTGGAATGCAACTTGTTTCGGATTGATATCTGTTGTAGTTCCTGAGGTATAAAGTGGCAAAGTTACCAGCAAAAACGTTTATCGAATTGTACATCGTAACCTTAATTCTGTCTCTGCTATCAAACACTCCAAACTCCTTACTTGCACAGGTCTGCATATTCAAATTGCACATTTGTGGGTGTGGTTAGGGTTGGGTTAACCCTTTAAGCCCCATTGACGTCTATAGGCGTCATTTAGACCCTATGCACTTGTAGGGCTTCTCGCCAGTCCAAAAAGAGACCAAAAAGTCTTCAGAGGGCCTAGGGACGACTTTAAGGCACGAACTCAAAAATTTGGTCAGATTTCGGCGCGCCTCCCCCACTAAACGTACAAGCGGGGGGGTTTCGAAGGGGGGCGGTAGCCCCCCCTTCGGCCTGTCGTGGGCGTTTTTTGATTTTAATGACATTCATTGACCCGAGAATTTTTGATTCTAATGATATTCATAGACCCCACCCAGGGCCTCAAGAAAACCTGCAAAATTGGTGGTGTAAGGTGTGCCATCAGTCAGATCTGGCCCAAGTTTAGGGAAATGCTGGGCGAAAATCCGGCTGACATCCACCTTTGACCTCCGATTGCTGGCCTTGTGGGGGGTCATGAATATCATTAACGGTATTGCCAGAGGGGTCTCTCCATGTGTGCGGGCCCCACCAAGTTTGGCCGCTGAGGAGCGAATGCTGTGGGAGAGGAGTACCTACGAAAGTGGTGTGCGCTGAATGCATGAAAATGTGTTGTCTTGGTGGGAAGAATTCGGTGGTTAAAGGGTTAATGGTTTTCGCGCATGCGTAGTTGATGGATCTGAGTTGAAAGTACGTCCAAAAAATAAATTCGCCCGTTCCAGGCTTTCCGGCATCCCACCATGGACGGGGGTCCAACCAAACTGACCTTTGCACATTGGATCATGTACAGCGCTTCTCAATGATGGCGAATTTGAGAACATCCAATCTACCGTTATGGGCTCCTGGTACTAGTCATGCACACTCCCTTCACAGCACTGCAGCCGCCTTCTTGCCACAATGTGTATACCAGCTGTTCATGTAGGCACACTGTGCGTGTGAGTGTGTGCACGTGTGCACGTGTATGTGGGTGTGAGTATGTGTGTGTGTAGCCTCATTTCCAGGCCACATACGAAACGGGGCCGGGGAACAAGGCCAGTGTGATTGCATGTGAGGGAGGGATGGTGGTGAGTAGCTGGGATGCTGAACAATACTAGTCTCTGTCTACAAGCTGTAGTGGTATGCTACGGTGCCTGTTGCAATGTGGTGGTACCTGGCTTTGTGTTGCATATAATCAGTTTGCTCTGAACGAACCATGATGGCAAATGCTGTCATTGGCTGGTAAAGGACAGTGCTGCAGGTAAAGATCACTGACATACCCCCGGTAGCTAATACAAAAATTGATGTACAGCTGTAGTAGATTTCCAGCATAAACGTGCGCACACTACCAAACATTATAGTCAGGGAATTACATAATTATACATGATTGTATCAACATGTACATAATATATATATATATATATATATATATAGCAACAGTCATAGTCTTTTCGTAACGTGGTTCCTTCAGGAACATCTCATTTCATGTGTGGATTGATTGGCATTGTATTTACAGATAGCTCATTGGTGACGATGACTCAGTGTATCATAAAGTCTATTGACAGCATACTGGGTGTATATGACCATATCTTCTCTAAGCAGCACAGTCACAAGCCTCTCCCACGTGTAAGGGGATGTGGTTCCATCTCTCCAAGATATGAACACATCAGTAAAACATTCTTGGCAGTGTTGCGGTGCATGTGCATGGTTAGCTTGGATGCTGTTAAGCCTTCCGTCGTCAACACTAAGGCTAATACCGACCTGTCTCCACAGATGTGGGAAGGTTGCAGCTAGTTCACATAGCTCTCCCAGCTTTGGAACAGGGAAACCTTTAAAATCTGTGAACAGAGATAGGTACCAAAATAATTGTGGTAGAGTAATCTATACCAGAGTATACATATACCTTCAGGTCTGTGGTTGTGTGAGAACGCTGACTGTTGGAGAGTACCACCTGGTGCGGAGATCGAAATCGAGTTACGATCATCAATTTGGATTCAAGAGGTGCACAATACACAGTGCATTCATGCATGCGCACCCACAATGTACATACAACTAGGCAGATGCAGACCATCAGGGGAGTGAACCTGAACGATTGTAGGAGCTCTTATGCACACTTTCAAGTCTGAAACTCTCCTTGCCAATACATGGCCAGTATGGTGCAGAAGGTATCTAACCTCAACTGAACCCAGATGGTCAAATGGTGCTACATATACCCTTTGCACCTGCATACTCAAGCCTTGGCATTTAAAGCATTGACTTTTTCGGCTCCGCTAACCTCACTCTTACAACGATTCAGTGTTGGCATGCACTCAAGCGTTGACACTACATCTGCAATAGGTCTGTGTTGTTGGACTAGTTACACATGAGCAAAGAGCGGCATCATGCAGTGATTTTGGTGTGCACATGCTATTGAAATAGATCTGCAAATGCATTCTTTTGTGGTCTGTAGACCGTGACGTATCACATGTGAACACGGAAGTGGGGCTCACTCAGGCTTGCATGCACCGATTATGGAAATGTTATATCCATATACTCAGTACCTCCTGCGTGAGGTTCTTGTGCTTGTTCTCTGGGATAAAGTGGATCACCAAGGAGGTCCTACATTAATGGATGGCACAAATCATGGACACAACAATGAAACCATCTTGTAATGTCTTGCAGCTATGTGACTGGTTAACCTTTTAACCACCGAATTCTTCCCACCAAGACAACACATTTTCATGCATTCAGCGCACACCACTTTCGTAGGTACTCCTCTCCCACAGCCTTCGCTCCTCAGCGGCCAAACTTGGTGGGGCCCGCACACATGGAGAGACCCCTCTGGCAATACCGTTAATGATATTCATGACCCCCACAAGCCCAGCAATTGGAGGTCAAAGGTGGATGTCAGCCGGATTTTCGCCCAGCATTTCCCTAAACTTGGGCCAGATCTGACTGATGGCATACCTTACACCACCAATTTGCAGGTTTTCTTGAGGCCCTGGGTGGGGTCTATGAATATCATTAGAATCAAAAATTCTCGGGTCAATGAATCTCATTAAAACCGCTTGTACGTTTAGTGGGGGAGGCGCGCCGAAATCTGACCAAATTTTTGAGTTTGGCCCTCAAAGTCGTCCCTAGGCCCTCTGAAGCCTTTTTGGTCTCTTTTTGGACTGACCAGAAGCCCTACAAGTGCATAGGGTCTAAATGACGCCTATAGACGTCAATGGGGCTTAAAGGGTTAAAATCACAATCATGTAAACAAGAGGCCGGGAGAAAAGATAAAGAGGAGGACAACAGGATACACAACCAAAATAACTAGTAACTATAATGCTCATGACAACATTATGTTTCCGTATGAGCATGTGTGTGTGTGTGTGCATGTGTGTGTGACAGAGACAATGAGCAGAGGGGGTATACAAACTATATGTTCCACATAGGCATGCAATTTTCCACATACCCAATGAAGGATTTGTGTTAGTGTATAACTTAACTTTGTCTATACTAGCACTCACAGATGCACTCACCAGTGGATTTCTTCCAGCAAAGATGCTGTACCGTCCCATGTCAAGGTGAAAAGCAGCAAATGTCCCATCTCTTCGAGACCATGCAGTGAGAATGTCCATGCAAATCTGTAAGTCTGACTTTGAACTGGCTACTTCTACAGTTAGTGGTACATTCAGCACCTCGGATAATGCTTTCCATTTTGTCTGGTGGGTTCTGGCAATATCATATAGGGTTTCCTTTGGTACGCATTCTGTGGAGGCACAGTGTAATGGATTGAACAACTTTACAAGAAGCTCTCTGCCAAGATTTTGGTATGGTTCAAATAGGACTAACTTGTCTAGCGGCAAGAAAGGATGATCTGGGGTATCTGAGAGGGTGCGGTCATCAACTATTAAATAGAGATGCTTCTCCACTATTGTTTTTGTGACTTGGGGCATGGGAATCTCAAACTCAGCAGATGCCTGCAATGGATAATGATGAAGGCAGTGAGGATGGATGATGAATTCCTGCGGCTTCACTTGTGGGCATAACTTTTGTAAAAGCAGAATTTGCTTAATCACACAAGTACGTTGTTCAGTGAACTTCATGTCACTTCCCTTCAGGCACCTCATCACTGCAGTGACTTTCTTGTTTTGGTCAGAGACTTCAACGATTGTTTCAATACCATCTGGATTTAACCAACGAATGCCATTCTTCCATATTCGACATCCTGGTGTAAGCTCTGTAGAAATGGCTGGAGTAGAGTTATGAGCCAAAGCAGCTAAGTGAATGAGAAGTACTTGAAGGAATCGTGGAGTGAAAAACTGGTAGGGATCTGTGCACTTGAGGCACCACCCAAAGGCATGGGCAAAGCCGGTATTCTGGACCTGGGCGGACCACACATCAGTGGGTCTCTCTGAGCTGATCAGACTGGGAAAGAAGTAGTATTTGTCTTGCATACACTCTTGATCAAGGCCAGGAATCAGGATCAGTGCCCTGGGATCAATCTCGCTACAGAATTCCATTCTCAGCATGTACTGGAGAGCTAGTTTCAGACTAAGACCTGTACAGTGTTTGGCAACGATGTCTCTCAAGAGGGAGAATGGGACAATACCAGTCCCTTTTCTGAGATTTTTCAGAAGGCCATGGACTTTGGACAGAATGGCCACTTTGTCAAGAACGATCCAGCTATGCTCTGGTGTTTGCTTGTCTTTCATGAAAATGAGATGACCACTTGTGTTCAAGCTTGTGCATGCTGCAAAAAGCAAGTCTGGGTACTTTAAGGATCGCACTAAGTCAGCATCCTCAACTTCATTAAACCTGTTTAGAAGGTCACTGAATGTACAAGCTGTTACACCCGGGAGATGCTGATTAATGAGGTCATTGAGGAGGGCACCATACTGGTAGTCAAAAGTAGTCTCAATTCGTATGAGTCTGCATATACTTTGCAAGAGTGCTTGTAACCTTGATATGCCATCGGAGCTTGCTACTCGGCAATCAAGTGTGACATAGCCAAAATGTTGCAGCAATTTAAAAGGGGAAGGACTCTCCATAATCTCACTCAGAATGGCAGTTTTGGACATTAATGCACGTCTATCAAGCTGATCAGCATGGCTACCTACTGCTGTAACACGTGCCTGGCATCCAACTGCAGAAACTGCATTGGCGATCAACAGCTCCCAGTAGTACAATGCACTTGTGATCCTCTCTGGTGGAGAGTTCAGGTTCAACACAACCAGGAATGCAGTACAAGATGAACCTTCCAAAAGAGCTTCATGGCCTGCATAGTATTCCTCATCACCAGCAAAGTCATAGAAAGTGACTTTTCCAAATTTTCTGCTGGAAAATTCTGTTGGTACTATTCCAGCCGTCTTTGGATCAACTCCCCGCACACCAAACATCCAACCAGACAGGGAACCAACCACTTGAAGAGCCTTTACTAGAGTGCTTTTCCCAGAACCAGCATTGCCAACAACACAAATATTTACTATTGGAGACAAAGCAACCAATGAATGGTGTGTTATTGGAGACTTTAGCATGATCTTGGAGTTATCCATTGTAACCCCCTTACTGATGAGATAAAAAGCAGTAGCCACATGGCCATTTGAACGAGCTAACAGCAAAGGAGATGTAACTAACATGGAAGGAAGATGCGGATCTACTTTCACTTCATCGATCAAGTATTTGACCATGTCGAGGTGACCATATTGACAGGCACGATGGAGAGGAGTCTTACCAAAGAAATTTTTACACATCGGATCACAGTGCTTCTCACTGATAAAGAATTTGAGAACGTTCAACCTACCTCCTAGTGCAGTCCAGTGCAGAGGAGTGTTGCCTGATTTGTCTCTGCACAGTGGGTCACAGTGCTTCTCATCAGTGAGGAACCTCACTGTTTCTGGGGTACCAAATTTGGAAGCTAGATGAAGTGGTGTGGTACCATTCACATCTTGACATGAAGGATTGACCTGCTGTTCGTCAGTCAAATATTTGACCACATCGAGATGACCCTTTTCACTGGCATGATGGAGGGGAGTCCGACCAAACGGACCTTTGAACATTGGGTCACAGTGCTTCTCACTGATAAAGAATTTGAGAACATTCAACCAACCTCCTTGTGCAGCCCAGTGAAGAGGAGTGATGCCTGATTTGTCTCTGCACAGTGGGTCACAGTGCTTCTCATCAGTGAGGAACCTGACTGTTCCTAGGGTACCATTCTTGGAAGCTAGATGAAGTGGTGTGGTACCATTCTCATCTTTACATGAAAGATTGACCTGCCTTTCATCAGTCAAATACTTTACTACATCAAGGTGACCATTTTGACTGACATGATGGAGGGGAGTCCGACCAAACTGACCTTTGCACATTGGATCACAGTGCTTCTCACTGATAAAAAATTTGAGTACGTCCAACCTACCTCCTAGTGCAGCCCAGTGAAGAGGAGTGTTGCCTGATCTGTCTCTGCACAGCGGGTCACAGTGCTTCTCATCAGTGAGGAACATCACTGTTTCTAGGGTACCAAACTTGGATGCTATATGAAGTGGTGTGGTACCATTCACATCTTTACATGAGGGACTGACCTGTTGTTCATCACACAAATACTTGACCACATCGAGGTGACTCTTTTGACTGGCATGATGGAGGGAAGTCCGACCTAACTGGCCTTTGCACGTTGGATCACATTGCTTCTCACTGATAAAGAATTTGAAAACATCCAACCTACCGCCAAGCGCAGCCCAGTGAAGAGGAGTGTTGCCTGATTTGTCTCTGCACAGCCGGTCACAGTGTTTCTTATCAGTGAGGAACATCACTGTTTCTAGGGTACCAAACTTGGAAGCTAGATGAAGTGGTGTGGTACCATTTTCATCTTGACATGAAGGATTGACCTGTTGTTCATCACACAAATACTTGACCACATCGAGGTGACTCTTTTGACTGGCATGATGGAGGGAAGTCCGACCAAACTGGCCTTTGCACGTTGGATCACATTGCTTCTCACTGATAAAGAATTTACAAACATCCAACCTACCGCCTAGAGAAGCCAAGTGAAGAGGAGTGTTGCCTGATTTGTCTCTGCACAGCAGGTCACAGTGCTTCTTATCAGTGAGGAATATCACTGTTTCTAGAGCACCAAATTTGGAGGCTAGATGAAGTGGTGTGGTACCATTCTCATCTTGACATGAAGGATTGACTTGCCCTTCATCAGTCAAATACTTCACTACATCAAGGCGACCATTTTGACTGGCTTCATGGATGGGAGTCCGACCAAACTGACCTTTGCACATTGGATCACAGTGCTTCTCACTGATAAACAATTTGAGAACATCCAACCTACCTCCTAGTGCAGCGCAGTGAAGAGGAGTGTTGCCCAATTTGTCTCTGCACAGCGGGTCACAATACTTCTCATCAGTAAGGAACATCACCGTTTCTAGGGCACCAAATTTTGAAGCTTGATGAAGTGGTGTGGTACCATTCTCATCTTGACAAGAGGGATTGACTTGCCCTTCATCAGTCAAATACTTGACTACATCAAGGTGACCATTTTGACTGGCATCATGGATGGGAGTCCGACCATACTGACCTTTGCTCATTGGATCGCAGTGCTTCTCACTGGTAAAGAATTTGAGAACATCCAACCTACCTCCTAGTGCAGCAAGGTGAATAGGAGTGTTGTCTGATTGGTCTCTGCACAGTGGGTCACAGAGCTTTTCATCAGTGAGGAACCTCACTGTTTCTAGGGTACCAAATTTGGAGGCTAAATGAAGTGGTGTGGTACCATTCACATCTTGACATGAATGATTGACCTGCTGTACATCAGTCAAATATTTGACCACATCCAGGTGACCATTTTGACTGGCATCATGGAGTGGTGTCCGACCTGACCAACTTTTGCACATTGGATCACAGTGCTTCTCATTGATAAAGAATTTGAGAACATCCAACCTACCTCCTAGTGCAGCCAAGTGAAGAGGAGTGTTGCCTGATTTATCTCTGCACAGCGGATCACAGTGCTTCTCATCAGTGAGGAACATCACTGTTTCTAGAGCACCACATTTGGAGGCTAGGTGAAGTGGCGTGGTACCATTCTCATCTTGACATGAAGGATTGACCTGCCGTTCATCAGACAAATACTTGATGTGAGCCTCTTTGCAAGCATCATGGAGGGGAGTTTCACCCGACTCATCTTCACACACTGAATTACAGTGAATCTCACTTAGAAAGAATTTGAGAATATCCAACCTACCTCTTAGTGCAGCGCAGTGAAGAGGAGTGTTGCCTGATTTGTTTCTGCACAGAGGGTCACAGTGTTTCTCACCAGTGAAGAACCTCACCATTTCAAGGGAACCAAACTGGGAAGCTAGATGAAGTGGTGTGGTACCATTCACATCTTGACATGAAGGATTGACCTGCCTTTCGTCAGTCAAATACTTGACCACATTGAGGTGACTCTCTTGGCAAAAATCATGGAGGGGAGTTTCACCAAACTCATCCTCGCACATTGCATTACAGCGCTTCTTACTGCTGAGAACATCCAAACTACCTCCTAGTGCAGCCCAGTGAAGAGGAGTGTTGTCTGATTTGTCTCTGCACAGTGGGTCACAGTGCTGATCATCAATGAGGAACATTACTGTTTCTAGGGCACCAAATTTGGAAGCAAGATGAAGTGGTGTGGTACCATTCACATCTCGACATGAAGGATTGACCTGCCCTTCATCAGTCAAATACTTGACTACATCAAGGTGACCATTTTGACTGGCTTCATGGATGGGAGTCCGACCAAACTGACGTTTGCACATTGGATCACAGCGCTTCTCACTGATAAAGAATTTGAGAACATCCAACCTACCCCTTTGTGCAGCCCAGTGGAGAGATGTGTTCTCTGATTTGTCTCTCCACAGCGGGTCACAGTGCTTCTCATCAGTGAGGTACATCACTGTTTCGAGGGCACCAAATTCGGAAGCTAGATGAAGTGGTGTGGTACCATTCTCATCTTGACATGAAGGATTGACCTGCCCTTCATCAGTCAAATACTTGACTAAATCAAGGTGACCATTTTGACAGGCATCATGGATGGGAGTGCGACCAAACTGACGTTTGCACATTGGATCACAGCGCTTCTCACTGATAAAAAATTTGAGAACATCTAACCTACCTCCTTGTGCAGCCCAGTGAAGAGGAGTGTTGCCTGATTTGTCTCTGCATAGCGGGTCACAGAACATCTCATCAGCGAGGAATATCACTGTTTCTAGGGCACCAAATTGGGAAGCTAGATGAAGAGGTGTCGTATCATTCTCATCTTTACATGAAGGATTGACTTGCCCTTCATCGGTCAAATACTTGACTATATCAAGGTGACCATTTTGACTGGCATCATGGATGGGTGTTCGACCAAACTGACCATTGCACATTAGATCACAGTGCTTAAAGACTTTGAGAACATCCAATCTACCTCCTAGTGCAGCCCAGTGAAGAGGAGCGTTACCGGATTTGTTTCTACACAGTGGGTCACAGTGCTTCTTATCAGTGAGGAACCTCACTGTTTCTAGGGTACCAAATTGGGAAGCTAGATGAAGTGGTGTGGTACCATTCTCATCTTGACATGAAGGATTGACCTGCCCTTCATCAGTCAAATACTTGACTACATCAAAGTGACCATTTTGACAGGCATCATGGATGGGAGTGCGACCAAACTGACGTTTGCACATTGGATCACATAGCTTATCACTGATAAAGAATTTGAGAACATCCAACCAACCTCCTAGTGCAGCCAAGTGAAGAGGGGTGTTGCCAGATTTATCTCTGCACAGTGGGTCACAGTGCTTCTCATCAGTGAGGAATCTCACTGTTTCTAGGGCACCAAATTTGGAAGCTAGATGAAGTGGTGTGGTACCATTCTCATCTTGACATGAAGGATTGACCTTCACTTCATCACTCAAATACTCAACTACATCAAGGTGACCATTTTGACTGGCATCATGGATGGGAGTCCGACCAAACTGACGTTTGTACATTGAATCACAGTGCTTCTCACTGATAAAGAATTTGAGAACATCCAACCTACCTCGTAGTGCAGCAAAGTGAAGAGAAGTGTTGCCTGATTTGTCTCTGCACAGCGGGTCACAGTTCTTCTCATCAGTGAGGAACATCACTGTTTCTAGGGCACCAAATTTTGAGGCTAGATGAAGTGGTGTGGTACCATTCTCATCTTGACATGAAGGATTGACCTGCCCTTCATCAGTCAAATACTTAACTACATCAAGGTGACCATTTTGACTGGCATCATGGATGGGAGTCTGGCCAAACTGACCATTGCACATAAGATCACAGTGCTTCTCGCTGATAAAGAATTTGAGAACATCCAACCTACCTCCAAGTGCAGCAAAGTGAAGAGAAGTGTTGCCTGAGTTGTCTCTGCACAGCGGGTCGCAGTGCTTCTCATCAGCGAGGAACATCACTGTTTTGAGGTCACCAAATTTGGAAGCTAGATGAAGTGGTGTCGTACCATTCTCATCTTTACATGAAGGATTGACCTGCTCTTCATTAGTCAAATGCTTGACTACATCAAGGTGACCATTTTGACAGGCATCATGCATGGGAGTCCGACCAAACTGACTTTTGTACATTGGATCACAGTGCTTGTTACTGACAAAGAATTTGAGAACATCCAACCTACCTCCTAGTGCAGCGCAGTGAAGAGGAGTATTGCCTGATTTGTCTCTGCACAGCGGGTCACAGTGCTTCTCATCAGTGAGGAACATCACTGTTTCTAGGGCACCAAATTTGGAAACTAGATGAAGTGGTGTGGTACCATTCACATCTTGACATGAAGGATTGACCTGCCCTTCATCAGTCAAATACTTGACTACATCAAGGTGACCATTTTGACCAGCATCATGGATGGGTGTCCGACCAAACAGACGTTTGCACATTGGATCACAGTGCTTCTCACAGATAAAGAATTTGAGAACATCCAACCTACCTCCTAGTGCAGCAAAGTGAAGAGGAGTGTTGCCTGATATGTCTCTGCACAGCGGGACACAGTATTTCTCATCAGTGAGGAACATCACTGTTTCTAAGGCACCAAATTTGGAAGCTAGATGAAGAGGTGTGTTACCATTCTCATCTTGACATGAAGGATTGACCTGCAGTTCATCAGTCAAATATTTGACTATGTCAAGGTGACCATTTTCACTGGCATCATGGATGGGAGTCCGACCAAACTGACCTTTGCACGTTGGATCGCATTGCTTCTCACTGATAAAGAATTTGAGAATATCCAAGCTACATCCCTGTGCAGCCCAGTGAAGAGGAGTGTTGCCGGATGCGTCCCGGCACAATGGGTCACAGTGCTTCTCATCCGTCAGGAACATCACTGTTTGTAGGGCACAAAATTTAGAAGCTAGATGAAGAGGTGTGGTTCCATTCTCATCTTGACATGAAGGATTGACCAGCCCTTCATCAGTCAAAAACTTGACAACATCAAGGTGACCATTTTGACTGGCATCATGGATGGGAGTCCGACAAAACTGACGTTTGCACATTGGATCACAGTGCTTCTCACTGATAAAGAATTTGAGAACATCCAACCTACCTCCTAGTGCAGCGCAGTGAAGAGGAGTGCTGCCCGATTTATTTCTGCATAGTGGGTCAGAGTGCTTCTCACCAACGAGGAACTTCACTGTTCCTAGGGTACTAAATTGGGAAGCTAGATGAAGTGGTATGGTACCATTCATATCTTGACATGAAGGATTGACCTGCCCTCCATCAGTCAAATACTTGACCTCATCGAAATGACTCTCTTGGCAAGCATCATGGAGTGGAGTTTCACCCAATTCATCTTTGCACATTGGATTACATTGCATCTCATTACTGAGAACACCCAACCTAGGTGATAGTGCAGCCAAGTGAAGAGGGGTGTTGCCAGATTTATCAATGCACAGTGGGTCACAGTGCTTCTCATCAGTGAGGAATCTCACTGTTTCTAGGGCACCAAGTTTGGAAGCTAGATGAAGTGGTGTGGTACCATTCTCATCTTGACATGAAGGATTGACCTTCCCTTCATCAGTCAAATACTTGACTACATCAAGGTGACCATTTTGACAGGCATCATGGATGGGAGTCCAACCAAACTGACCATTGCATACAGGATCACAGTGCATCTCACTGATAAAGAATTTGAGAACATCCAACCTACCTCCTTGTGCAGACCAGTGAAGAGCAGTGTTGCCTGAATTGTCTCTGCACAGCGGGTCACAGTGCTTCTCATCAGTGAGGAACATCACTGTTTCTAGGGTACCAAATTTGGAAGCTAGATGAAGTGGTGTGGTATCATTCTCATCTTGACATGAAGGATTGACTTGCCCTTCATCAGTCAAATACTTGACTACATCAAGGTGGCCATTTTGACTGGCATCATGGATGGGAGTCCGACTAAACTGACCTTTGCACATTGGATCACAGTGCTTCTCACTGGTAAAGAATTTGAGAACATCCAACCTACCTCCTAGTGCAGCCCAGTGAAGAGGAGTATTGCCTGATTTGTCTCTGCACAGGGGGTCACAGTGCTTCTCATCAGTGAGGAACCTCACTGTTTCTAGGGAACCAAATTGGGAAGCTAAATGAAGTGGTGTGGTACAATTCACATCTTGACATGAAGGATTGACCTGCCCTTCATCAGTCAAATATTTGACAACATCGAGGTGACTCTGTTGACTGGTATGATGGAGTGGTGTCTGGCCTGACCAACCTTTGCACATTGGATCACAGTGCTTCTCACTGATAAAGAATTTGAGAACATCCAACCTACCTCCTAGTGCAGCCCAGTGAAGAGGAGTGTTGCCTGATTTGTCTCTGCACAGCGGATCACAGTGCTTCTCATCAGTGATGAACATCACTGTTTCTAGGGTGCCAAATTTGGAAGCTAGATGAAGTGGTGTGGTACCATTCTCATCTTGACATGAGGGACTGACCTGTTGTTCATCACACAAATACTTGACCACATCGAGGTGACTCTTTTGACTGGCATGATGGAGGGAAGTCCGACCAAACTGATCTTCACACATTGGATCACAGTGCTTCTCACTGATAAAGAATTTGATAACATGCAACCTACCCTCTAGTGCAGCCCAGTGAAGAGGGGTGTTGCATGATTTGTCTCTGCATAGTGGGTCACAGTGCTTCTCATCGGTGAGGAACATTACTGTTTCTAGGGCACCAAATTTGGAAGCTAGATGAAGTGGTGTGGTACCATTCACATCTTGACATGAAGGATTGACTTGCTCTTCATCAGTCAAATACTTGACCACATGAAGGTGACCATTTTGACTGGCATCATGATTGGGAGTCCGACCAAACTGACGCTTACACATTGGATCACAGTGCTTCTCACCGATAAAGAATTTAAGAACATCCAACCTACCTCCTTGTGCAGCCCAGTGAAGAGGAGTGCTGCCTGATTTGTCTCTGCATAGTGGGTCACAGTGCTTCTCATCAGTGAGGAACCTGACTGTTTCTAGGGCACCAAATTTGGAAGCTAGATGAAGTGGTGTGGTACCATTCACATCTTGACATGAAGGATTGACCTGCCCTTCATCAGTTAAATACTTGACTATATCAAGGTGACCATTCTGACTGGCATCATGGATGGGAGTCCGACCAAACTGACGTTTGCACATTGGATCACATAGCTTCTGACTGATAAAGAATTTGAGAGCATCCAACATGCCTCCTAGTGCAGCCCAGTGAAGAGGAGAGCTGCCTGATTTGTCTCTGCACAGTGGGTCACAGTGCTTTTCATCAGTGAGGAACATCACTGTTTCTAGGGCACCAAGTTTGGAGGCAAGGTGAAGTGGTGTGGTACCATTCTCATCTGGACATGAAGGATTGACCTGCCTTTCATCAGTTAAATACTTGACTGATTCAAGGTGACCATTTTCACTGGCATCATGGATGGGAGTCCAACCAAACTGATCATTGCACATTGGATCACATTGCTTCTCACTGATAAAGAATTTGAGAACATCCAACCTACCTCCTAGTGCAGCGCAGTGAAGAGGAGTTCTGCCTGATTTGTCTCTGCACAGTGGGTCACAGTGCTTCTCATCAGTGAGGAACCTCACTGTTTCTAGGGTACCAAATTGGGAAGCTAGATGAAGTGGTGTGGTGCCATTCTCATCTTGACATGAAGGATTGACCTGCCCTTCATCAGTCAAATACTTGACAACATCAAGGTGACCATTTTGACTGGCATCATGGATGGGAGTCTGACAAAACTGACGTTTGCACATTGGATCACAGTGCTTCTCAGTGATAAAGAACTTGAGAACATCCAACCTACCTCCTAGTGCAGCAAAGTGAATAGGAGTGTTGCCTGTTTGGTCTCTGCACAGTGGGTCACAGTGCTTCTCATCAGTGAGGAACCTCACTGTTAGTAGGGTGCCTAGTTTGGAAGCTAGATGAAGTGGTGTGGTACCATTTTCATCTTTACATGAAGGATTGACCTGCTGTTCATCACTCAAGTACTTGACCACATTGAGGTGATTCTCTTGGCAAGCATCATGGAGGGGAGTTACTCCCAAGTCATCTTCACACATTGGATTACAGTGCTTTTCACTGATGAAGAATTTGACAACATCTAACCTACCTCCTAGTGCAGCCAAATGAAGAGGAGTGTTGCCTGATTTATCTCTGCACAGTGGGTCACAGTGCTTCTCATCAGTGAGGAATCTCACTGTCTCTAGGGCACCAAATTTGGAAGCTAGATGAAGTGGTGTGGTACCATTCTCATCTTGACATGAAAGATTGACCTGCCCTTCATCTGTCAAATACTTGAGTACATCAAGGTGACCATTTTGACTGGCATCATGGATGGGAGTCCGACCAAACTGATCATTGCACATTGGATCACAGTGCTTCTCACTGATAAAGAATTTGACAACATCCAATCTACCTCCTAGCGCAGCAAAGTGAAAAGGAGTGTTGTCTGATTGGTCTCTGCACAGCGGGTCACAGTGCTTCTTATCAGTGAGGAACATCACAGTTTCCAGGGCACCAAATTTGGAAGCTAGATGAAGTGGTGTGGTACTATTGTCATCTTGACATGAAGGATTGACCTGCACTTCATCAGTTAAATACTTGACTACATCAAGGTGATCATATTTACTGGCATCATGGATGGGAGTCCGACCAAACTGACCTTTGCACATTGGGTCACAGTGCTTCTCACTGATATAGAATTTGAGAACATTCAACCAACCTCCTTGTGCAGCCCAGTGAAGAGGAGTGTCACCTGATCTGTTTCTGCACAGTGGGTCACAGTGCTTCTCATCAGTGAGGAACATCACTGTTTCTAGGGTACCAAATTGTGAAGCTAGATGAAGTGGTGTCGTACCATTCTCATCTTGAAATGAAAGATTGACCTGCTGTTCATCAGTCAAATATTTAACCACATCGAGGGGACCCTTTTCACTCACATGATGAAGGGGAGTCCGACCAAACTGACCTTTGCACATTGGATCACAGTGCCTCTCACTGATATAGAATTTGAGAACATCCAACCTACCTCCTAGTGCAGCCAAGTGAAGAGGAGAGTTGCCTGATTTGTCTCTGCACAGGGGGTCACAGTACTTCTCATCAGTGAGGAATCTCACTGTTTCTAAGGCACCATTTTTGGAAGCTAAATGAAGTGGTGTGGTACCATTCTCATCTTTACATGAAGGATTGACCTGCTGTTCGTCACTCAAGTACTTGACCACATCGAGGTGACTCTCTTGGCAAGCATCATGGAGGGGAGTTTCTCCCAACTCATCTTCACACATGGGATTACAGTGCTTCTCACGGATAAAATATTTGAGAACATCCAACCTACCTCCTAGTGCAGCCCAGTGAAGAGGAGTGTTGCCTGATTTGTTTCTGCACAGTGGGTCACAGTGCTTCTCATCAGTGAGGAACCTCACTGTTTCTAGGGTACCAAATTGGGAAGCTAGATGAAGTGGTGTCGTACCATTCTCATCTTGACATGAAGGATTGACCTGCCCTTCATCGGTTAAATACTTGACAACATGAAGGTGACCATTTTCACTGGCATGATGGAGGGGAGTCCGACCAAAATGACCATTGCACATTGGATCACAATGCTTCTGAGTGATAAAGAATTTGAGAACATCCAAAATACCTCCCAGTGCAGCCAAGTGAATAGGAGTATTGCCTGATTGGTCTCTGCACAGTGGGTTACAGTGCTTCTCATCAGTGAGGAACATCACTGTTTCTAAGGTACCAAATAGGGAAGCTAGATGAAGTGGTGTGGTACCATTCACATCTTGACATGAAGGATTGACCTGCTGTTCGTCCGTCAAATATTTGACCACAGCGAGGTGACCGTTTTCACTGGCATGATGGAGGGGAGTCACACCAAACTGACTTTCACACATTGGATCACAGTGCTTCTCACTGATAAAGAATTTGAGAACATTCAACCTACCTCCTTGTGCAGCACAGTGAAGAGGAGTGTTGCCTGATTTGTCTCTACACCATGGGTCACTGTGCCTCTCATCAGTGAGGAACCTCACTGTTTCTAGGGCACCATTTTTGGAAGCTAGATGAAGTGGTGTGGTATCATTCTCATCTTGACATGAGGGATTGACCTGCTGTTCATCACTCAAATACTTGACCACATCGAGGTGATTCTTTTGACTGGCGTGATGGAGGAAAGTCCGACCAAGCTGACCTTTGTATGTTGGATCACATTGCTTATCGCTGATAAAGAATTTAAGAATATCCAACCTACCTCCTAGTGCAGCAAAGTGAAGAGGTGTGTTGCCTGATTTGTCTCTGCACAGTAGGTCACAGTGCTTCTCATCAGTGAGGAACATCACTGTTTCTAGGGCACCAAATTTGGAAGCTAGATGAAGTGGTGTGGTACCATTCTCATCTTGACATGAAGGACTGACCTGTCCTTCATCAGTCAAATACTTGACAACATCAAGATGACCATTTTGACTGGCATCATGGATGGGAGTCCGACCAAACTGACCTTTGCTCATTGGATCACATTGCTTCTCACTGATGAAGAATTTGAGAACATCCAACCTACCCCCTAGTGCAGCACAGTGAAGAGGAGTGCTGCCTGAATTGTCTCTGCACAGTGGGTCACAGTACTTCTCATCAGTGAGGAACCTCACTGTTTCTAGGGTACCAAATTGGGAAGCTAGATGAAGTGGCGTGGTACCACTTTCATCTTGACATGAAGGGTTGACCTTCCCTTCATCAGACAAATACTTGACAACATCAAGGTAACCTTTCTGACTGGCATCATGGATGGGAGTCCGACCAAACTTGCGTTTGCACATTGGATCACAGTGCTTCTTTCTGGTCAAGAATTTGAGAATATCCATCCTACCTCCTAGTGCAGCAAAGTGAAGAGGAGTGTTGCCTGATTTGTCTCTGCACAGTGGGTCACAGTGCTTCTCATCAGTGAGGAACCTCACTGTTTCTAGGGTGCCAAATCGGGAAGCTAGATGAAGTGGTGTCGTACCATTCTCATCATTACATGAGGGATTGACCTGCTGTTCATCACTCAAGTACTTGACCACATCGAGGTGGCTCTCTTGGCAGGCATCATGGAGGGGAGTTACTCCCAACTCATCTTCACACATTGGATCACAGTGCTTCTCACTGATAAAGAATTTGAGAATGTCCAACCTACCTCCTAGTGCAGCCCAGTGAAGAGGAGTGTTGCCTGATTTGTCTCTGCACAGTGGGTCACAGTGTTTCTCATGAGTGAGGAACCTCACTGTTGCTAGGGTACCAAATTTGGAAGCTAGATGAAGTGGTGTGGTACCATTCTCATCTTGACATGAAGGATTGACCTGCCCTTCATCAGTCAAATACTTGACTACATCAAGGCAACCATTTTGACTGGCATCATGGATGGGAGTGCAACCAAACTGACTTTTGCTCATTGGATCACATTGCTTCTCACTGACAAAGAATTTGAGAACATCCAAACTACCTCCTAGTGCAGCCCAGTGAAGAGGAGTGCTGCCTGATTTGTCTCTGCACAGTGGGTCACAGTGTTTCTCATCAGTGAGGAACCTCACTGTTTCTAGGGTACCAAACCTGGAAGCTAGATGAAGTGGTGTGGTACCATTCTCATCTTGACATGAAGGATTGACCTTCCCTTCATCAGTCAAATATTTGACTACATCAAGGTGACCATTTTGACTGGCATCATGGATGGGAGTGCGACCAAACTTACGTTTGCACATTGGATCACAGTGCTTCTCACTGATAAAGAATTTGAGTACATCCAACCTACCTCCTAGTGCAGCAAAGTGAAGAGGAGTGTTGCCTGATTTGTCTCTGCACAGTGGGTCACAGTGCTTCTCATCAGTGAGGAACCTCACTGTTTCTGGGGTACCAAATTTGGAAGCTAGATGAAGTGGTGTCGTACCAGTTTCATCTTGATGTGGAGGACTTGCCTGCAGATTCTCAATTCGTTCAACTGTTACACTGTTAGTTGCCATGTGTAGGATGAACCAAGAACAGACCTAAATAGAAGCCAATCCTTCTTTAGGACTAGTTACCCATAGCTTTCACTCATTCCAGAATCATTCACCAACCTGAGAGCAGCTGGAGCTCGGATGTATCACTAACAGTTCCAGAGGCTGCAAATCTTGTGTGCTAGGCTTTCAATGGTAGATTTCTTTGGCCATGGTATGCAAATATTTTTCATGCAGCCTCTTTCAAGGAATTTGCTGAAATTGAGAGTCCTTGTGGGGAGAGGGAATTGACAAAGGCACTTGAGGGTGTTTTCGTACTGCAGTACAGGATGTATGCTGAACCAGGTGAGAGATTGGTGTCAGGATGGACGTATGAAGAATAGCATGATGAATACCTCCGACGATTGACAGAATTTGCAAATGCTTCTGGTGTACAGGTGCTCAATTATTACTTCTTTAGGAATAGGAAGATCTTTGTAGACACTATTCTGCCAATCGGATGTGACGAAGAATACTCTCACTGTGATAATTTGTTTGAGGTCCTCTCGATAATAGGTCATGCGGTTAATATGCTAGTTTCACGTTTGCAGTGGGAATTCTTGAATTAGTTACTGGTTGCAGGTGCAAGTTTGTATTGCCACAAGGATGTTGCTGCTGCGTGATGATGCGCAGGAGGGGTTGATTACACCACTAGTAATTATAAATGTCACTAGTGTGTTACTAACTTTGCAACATTAGTAACTAATACACAACTTCGATGGAAAGTGGTAATGTAGACTGTGATTTGTCACAATTTGCCAGCACCAGTACGTATCATGATGTGGCTTCAACTGATGGAACAAATGTTGCTGCTTAAGTGCAGAGTGGCTATGTGGTGGTTGTTATAATTATGTACCTGAAGATATTCTCTTGAAATTCCAGGTAGAAATTCTAGGAGAGAAGTTTTATCTAGGTCATAGCTACTAGGGAAGCTGCTGAATAGTGGCACCACAAGGTGTGTAGCTAGCTAAGATCAGAATTTCACTACTGTCAAGGTTAATATGTGTGTTTGGCCTCAGATCTGCATCAGCAGGTCTAAACAGCAAGTTCAAAGATTACATATGTGCATTAGGGTTTCCTTCGCATTTGTTGAGCGTTTATTAGATATACAGAAAGATATGATCCAGAAAAGTGCAACTATGCCTCTTTGGAATGCCTGATCATTTTGTTTTGTTAAGTTCTGGAACAAAAAAAAACATACACCTCAGTTCCAGGGTGAACTGCTGAAAATGAATGCCAGATCCATAACACTTTACTGGTATAGTTAAGGGGCAGTAACATGACCAGATTCATAGAGGGATTCTTCACTAAGTAGTACCGGATTATTGTGTCAACGGACACCTCCAATTAACTTCTGCATGATGTGTAGCTAACACAAATTTATTCAGTGAAACTACTAAGTTTGTTTGCAGTATGGTTTTCATTGCTGCTACCCAGTCATCCACCCAGAAGTCCCAACACTCCTCAGGAACCCACTTGGGTAGCCTTGTCAGCTGCTTTATAAAGACTATAGCCACCCAGAAGGTGTCTGGGGTCAAGTCAAAGATAGAGGTCTTTCGGAGGAAAAGCCTTGACAATGAAATACACTCCATCCGATATCGACCAACACCCTTTGATTTGCATGCAGGCTACGTATTCCATGTTTAAACAGCATCCTCCTATAGCTGTCCCACACTAGCTATACAGAACTGTCTTGAGTCATAGAAAATATATGTGACAGTGCTGTGACTGCAACCATTACAGACAGTAGCGCTACACCCAGGGACTAATTGCATCACATGCAATCAAGCAAATTTGGTACAAAAGATGGAATGATGTATTCATAATGAGTGTGCACATTTTTTTGTCAATTGAGGTGCCAGTAGCTAAGCAACATGGTGCATGAGGCCACACTGCAATGCTGCCCTCCCACCCACCACCTTCCATTGAGGCCTCCTACCTAGGTCTTCTTCTGGTGGTACCTACATACAGGATATGAAGTAAATCAGTGCAATGCGTTGTGCCCATATGCATGAAGCTAAGGCCATCACAATGCATGAACACTGCACAGTACGCGCACAGCCAAAAATTCTAGGGTTGATTCAACCTAAATTGAGTTGCAGTTTAGTGTCATCCCCTGCCCTTGCATGATCCACCTGCAGCCTTTTACTTAAAAGTCCCCATGTTTATCAAACCAGTATGAACGACACTTACCCCACACAGCACAACTACTCAATGGCTGATGTAGCTACATGAATATTGAAACTTTAGTTCCAATGACACAATAAACATTTGCCTAACCAATAACGTCATCATGTGACTGTTGCACCCACTAGGTGCCAACATGCAACAAGAAATGGATTTTACTACACTCAGCATTGATACCTTGCACTGGGTTCGGGCATAGCGGCAGCATGAGATCCAGCAAGGGGGGCTGGAATATTGGTGTGCAACACAACTCAAGCACCCCAACCTAGGTAAAACGACCCTGGATGTTACAGAGTTGTATATGCTATATGACAACTACATAATTCACAGCGTATGCCACAAACACTAGATTTATAAGTGTGTATGATTTAGTGTGGTGGTATGTTTGTATTCTCTTCCTAGTGGCAGTGTATGTGTGCTATACTGCATGTGGATATCAACAGCATATTGTGTGCACAATATCCATTCCCTATGTTACCTTTTCAGGACTGGGCATCTCTCTGTCTCCTCACAGTCAATTCTGGAAGGTTGTTTCCCAAACATACACGAGTGATTTCAAGTACACATGTCACAGTGTATTAAACCATTGTGCCTTTTCGGAGGCAGAGTCCTTTGCTGCTTTCTTTCCTCTGCTGTTTCTCTTTTCCTTTCCTTACCTCTCTTCTTCCTGGACTTGTTCCATTTCCCAAAGTCTAACGGAATGCTTTGTTTCTCTTCCAAGACCCATACTGCAAAATGTGAACATGTACTATCGCATTTACTGCTCATGTACGACGTGTATGGCTGTACCCAAGCCGTGGGTGTGATGACTGATGCATTACAAATGTTACAAATGTTGCAAATGTAGTAAGGCCAGCAAAACAAGTCGTGACATCTGTCACATATAGAATGCTACAATGAGACTATTTTCTAGCCCCCATTTAAAGTCATGTGTTGACCATAAACAGGTGGAGCCAATATGCAATTGTATTATGAATAGCTGAAAAAATCGCCAGGGTTTGGTACAGGTCAGGTACACTGACAGCTGTTTTTGTTTACACTATTTACCGTCTTATAATTACATAGAAAGAAATCTTGATGACAGACGGATCAACAGACACAACCAATAATGCTTTTTTAATTATTGCCACTGAGGGGTTACCACAATGGTGGCTAACGAGGGCCTGGAGAATGCAGAACCCTTTTAAATCAGATCCCCCGGGACCGACAACTTTACATCCCCTCCGAAGGATGCTTAACACCACTTGTGCCCACACTTGCAGGTAAGATGGTGTAGCATGCATGGAACAATGCTCTGAACACTAGCTGACTGCTGTGACATTATTATGCCCAAGCCATGTTATCCGTCAACCTTCACGTTTTGAACTTGTCACTGAGGCACCACAGTACTGCTCACTTGTGATTGTCACACAGCTCTGGATGCCGGCAGCGAACTATGCTCCGTATTCTTGACTTGAGCAAAGCATTTGACACAGTCCCCCACCAACCTCTCCTACAAAAACTCTCTTCCCTGCATCTCAACCCCTACCTCTTGAGGTGGATACACAATTACCTGTCAAACAGATCCCAGTCAGTGGTTCTAAATGGTGTCCAGTCCTGCCTACTTGCAGTGGTCTCCGGTGTTCCTCAAGGATCTGTGTTAGGACTCTGCTATTTTTAGTCTACATCGACAGTGCAGTCAGCTCAACCCACCACAGCAAGATCGTCATGTTTGCAGAAAATATCGTTATGTACAGGATCATTAAGAACCACTGACTACACGCTCTTGCAGGCTGACATACTCTCCTTCTGCAAATGGATCTCCGACAACTTCCTCACCTTGAACTACCTTAAGAGGTACTAGCTACATGCTATTCACCAGAAGAGACATCCAACTCTCCCTGCAATTGACCTATACATTGGGGATCATGAACCGCTATCTGTCATGGAGTCACCACATTGGATCAGTATGCAAAAAAAGCTTGCAAGCTTATCGGAATGCTGTACAGAAATTTCTACAAAAGCTGCAACTCCCACACTCTACACATACTCTTGTGATACTGCCACACATGGAGTATGCCATGTGTGGTATGGGACCCCCACCTTGTCAAGGACATTTCAGCTATTGAGAAGGTCCACAAATTTGCCTTAAGGATCTGCTGCAAACAATGGGGAGCAAGCTACTCATCACTCCTTGACTTATTTCATGCCTCCTCACTGTCCGAAAGGAGAGCTGCCCAGAACTATGTACACCTTTCAACATCCTCCATGCATGGGAATGTGTTGCTTCCTTCTTGCCCATATCAGGTCCAGCTCCTTATGCCAGCAGAACCCCGAACAAAATCAACTGTCTATTGCTACAAGCAACTCCAACTCTTTCAAAAAGTCGTCCTTCCTGTCAGCTAGTCCACGCTGGAACGAACTCCCCTTTGACACTTTAGGAGTGACCTCTTTGACGGCTTTCAAACATTTAATTATGCAGCTATAGATTTCATCCTTTCCACTTTTTGTTGTTTTGTTGTTGTTTTAGTTTACTGTTGTTGTCGTCTTGTTATTATTCCCAGTATGGCCTCAAGATTGCATTAGCTTTATATCAGCTATTTTCTTGCTGGCCTGTTGCACTGCACAAATTTGTTTCAAACCGAAAGAAAAAAATTGCCACCCCCTGCACCAAATCAGGAGCGCATAATGTCATCATGCGCTCCTGACCAGATTGTGTTGTTTGTTGCTATCCTGGGCAGCAGAGGCACCGAAACCTGATGCCAATTAGCCCTCCCTCCACAGAATGACTGATTAATCACCCTATGGGCACCACCCCCAACTATAATAGAGTACTGTTTTGTAGCTATTCATTATATAAACGGCAAGCAGCAGACAGTTGGGGTGTGCCAATACAAACAATGAATCACTCTATATACTGTTGAGTATATAGTCTGTTTTGATAGGTTTCTGGCTGACCCTACAGTCATGAAGTAGGTTTCAACCTCACATCTGATTGGTTCAGTTTGATCATGTGACTTAGCATTAGTGTGCAATACTTAGGGTAATTAGGGTGTGGTTAGGTGATATTAAATGGCATTAAAGTTAGAAACCACTACGGAATAGATCAGCTAACCCTGTTTTGGTTGAAACAACTATTATGGTTAATGACAATGCCACGGCTATGACAGTTATTTCCCTCACATTCCTGCTGTCCTAGCAGACCATTCTCCCTAGAAGGATGAATGGTGGGAGGCATACGATCTCAGGAATGAGTTAGGGTATTTATTGCCTTGGCTTGATGAGGGTCTTGGCAAAAACTGAAGAAACATTCCAGCTGCTTGCCGTGATGGGCTGCAAACAGACTCCAATCACTCAGGTCGACAGACTGCATGACTGGATCCCATGTTTGCTCAAACATTCTTGCAGGAACAGTTCAACACTTACCTGACATAATATTATATGCTATCGCATGTCATTGTCTACTAGAGGAAATGCAGGACATTGGGGGTGAGACTGAGTGAGTGTATGCATGTACGTGCAGGACATGGAGCAGTTGCATGCACATGACTGTCATTGGAATGTGACTGGCAGTGAGCACAGTAGGCCACAGAAGTTACAGTTCCTGCACACACCTCAGGAACTGTGAGTCAGGTTAGCTGAAGCAGTTTAGCAGGTATGTCACCCACGGCTTAAGGGCAGTCTCAAGGCTTTAATTAGGCTAGTGCAATGACAAATCCTAACACTAAAGTTTGGCCTAACCCTGTAGATCTTAGCCCTACGAATATCATTAACCCTGATCCGGGTTAGGGTGGTCCCACTAACCTTAGCGTGCCCATGAAAACCCAGTGGGCATGGGATAGAACCTAGTCTTTCTGTTTGCTCATGAATAATAATGAGTTAGGATTAGATAGCTGTGCTCGTGAGCTTGTTTGACTTTAGTCAGCTGCCCGATGGGAGGGTTGGCTTATGTTGACACTCATGAATATCACTAGTGACCACCTGTCAGATCTTTGGTGCTGTAGCATGGGGCTGAAAGCATGTGTGTTGTGTGATGCAATATTTGTAAATTCACCCTGAGACTCCACTCTCTTCTAACCTTTACAACCGGGGATCATGAATATCATTAGCCCTAAATTGGGACTCATGACTGGCATTGTTGTCCAAACTGAGGTCAATGAATCTCATTAAAGCCTTCAGCTTTGGCTGAGATTCAGCTTGTCTGTCAGCTTCATGAATAAGCAATGAGCCGTGTGTAGCAGTCATGAGCAATTGAAGATTGCCTTTAGTTTGCTGTTTGGAGGGAAGTTTGGCTTCCTTTGACTCTCATGAATATCATTAGTGATGTGATTTCAGTTCCTTTGTAGTGTGTGGTTTGGGTTCCAGTGAAGGTTAGTAAGCTCAAATATTCATTAGTTTTAGTTCTGGGGGGGGGGGGGGGGGGGGTTGGGTTAAGGTAGGAAGCATGACATAGGCGAAATCGAGCAATTTTGCTCATGAATAATTAATGAGATGACGTCACTCGCGTACGGTTATTGAGAGTTATTAATCTGTTTACATTTCCCATGCCGGCAACCTGAATAAACAAGGGGGGCTTCTCTCTTTGATGCGGCTAGTGGCCCTTTCAAGTTTCAAACTCTAGAGAGTTGACCTTTCGGCATTACAGGCCCCGCCCATTTTCATGTTAGGCCGAATTTGGCTGGTTTGGTAGCTGGACTGGGCTGGTGAGAGGGAGTAGATATGTGGCCAAGACTCTGTAACTGAGAGGTGAACGTGGAAAGGCATACCTAGTTTTGCAGGGGGTAGGTTGATCTTTTGGAAACGGGCCTTGGTTTTAGTTGGTGTGTGTGGAATTTTTTTTGAAAGCCTAGGGTAGCCAAACCTCTGTTTTTGAGGGCGGCAGTGAGTTTTGGGCTGTAGCCTTCAACTGAGGAGAGCAGGTGGTAAATCCATACGTAGTTTTTTGGCCTGTTTTGTGTGTGTATTGGTGATGGGGTCAGAGTGTGGGTGGGGCCTTGGAGAGGGTCCAAATTTTCAGTTTAGTAGAGGGCTTTGAAATTGAGTTTTAGGGCGTTTTCAAGCAGAGGGAGCAGTTTGATGCAAACTATTGCTGTACATTTTGCTGCTGCCCATTTATCCATCAACTTGGTTTCGGAGATCACTGTACCCATGTTTCCTACCTTAAACCAACAACAACAACACCAAAATATCGCTGTAGCCATTGGAAGAAGTAGGTCCACTTGACGAGTGACTGGCAGGACTCGAACAGTGAGTCTGGCAGCAATACAAGTATTAAATGGCATCGACAGATGACTCTTTGTAGCCATGCGATAGCCCCTGTCGCTCACGAGCGGTCTCCATCTTTGTTGCCGCCACCAAGGAGGCAGACTGTTCATAGTTTGCCTATCGCTCTAACCAAAGACAAGGTAGGTCCACAAGTGGTCTCCGTCTTGGTTGTCACCATTGTCCATTGAGCAGATAGACTGTTCACGGTTCCTTGCACCAAGGAAGTAGACAGATGGTAGACCCATTGGTGTTAAGAACATGAAGAAGGTGAGGACTCCATGGATCATTTGTATTTAAAATTTTCGATAAGGTTGGTCCACATGCATGTGTGCAATGAACTCACCCTAGTGTGGGGCTCGCTCAGGCTCACCCCAATCAAAGACAGAATGAGTGCTGCGAAAGGATCTACATATTTGGACAAGGGCTTGATACATGTATGAGTTTGCAGGGAGACAAAATAAAACCTCCTCCTGAACAAGTACAAGTATTATCCGCTTTACCTCACGAGGGAACTCTAATATGCACATGTGTAATCTTTTCACTTGTTGAGACAGGCCTCAAATAGCTACATCATATGAAGCCCTGCCACGACATGGATTTACAGCATTAAATTTTTATACAACAGCTACACATCATATCACAAGAAATTATTGCGGCACAATTCAGTCCACATTTCCATGTCAGACCGTGCATAAACATATTAGCCAACTCAGTGCCGCCCAACAACTAGAAACCAAGGCGTTTCCTAGATAACTCTTGCAGGGACTACTTACTACATGTTCGTTGACGAGTTGCCCGCGCCGAGTCGGTATATCTATGGTGGCGGTCAGTCTCCTTTTTCAATTCGTACCGGGAACGCCTCCTCGGTCGATGTTCTGTTGTTGCATGCAAGCTAGCTATGCACGATCCAAGGATAATTAATTATCCTTGCACGATCCCAACTAGTCTCGTGCCCAGACCACACCCCCTCGCGGGGAGATCATGAGACTCTCCTAGTCTCGTTCCCAGACCCCGAACGCGCATGCGCGTTCGGGGTCTGGGAACGAGGGGGTGTGGTCTAGCACGCTGCGCGCGCCCGGCGCTGTTCTTACTAGTACTTCGCTGCATCGATCAGGAGGGCTGGGAGGAAAGCAGAATCCAGGAAGAAACTGTATTAAGTATCAGAGGATTTGATACTTCGTTTCATGCTGATACATTCAACGTTGGAACCAAGATACCGGGGTTAGGCCAGTTCCTGCAAACATTTCCAGACACAGTGCACAGTTAGTTAAGTATTCCAAGCTAGTTGCTTGGGGGAGGAGGCCCGCTACATAAGGAGCTGACAGCATGTGCATGCATGTCCTGCACACATGCACACCAGGCCCAATATTCTGTGGAACAGCTATCAAGGGATGCTTGCGTCTGCTTACTTCACACAGTAGCTGCTGGCCACTGGTGACCTGCTTTGCCAGGCTCGGATGAGCAGATAGCCACCTCTCCCTCGGAGACTCCTCCAGCATTCACAACTCACCTTGTGTTGTTGTTTTTTTGCCGTGCTCCCAGACTCCCCACTGCAAAAGGATTTTGTTTTGTTGGGGGGGGGGGGGGGGGGGGGGTGTTTGGATACATTATTGTCCTGGGAGCAATGTCACGGTTAGAACCAGGAGTCCAGGAAAGCATGCCTATCAGGTCACGTATCACCCTACTATAGCTGGGGTGTTATGTAAGCTGACTTCATGCTCTCAAGTCCAGGTAGCCCATGTACTTCCTAATGTGACATTACACATGTGATGTAATGTCTGCATGTACATGTAAGAGAGGCTGTGGAATGGGAATGACACTAGCTAACTGGTGGTGTGTAGAGGTGTGCATGTTGTATGTCACAGACTATGGCTCCGATCTATGCTTGTTTTCTTCTCAGGATATCATCTGCCAGGGACCCACTGCTATGGCAGGTACCTGTGGTCCATTGGTCTGGGAGAGGAGAAGGAGGGGGTGGGGAAAGAAAGTGGCAGAATACTTTCAGAAGGTGGAAGAACGTGAACTGATTGTCGCTGCTGTGAGTCAATTGACAGTGGGGTATCACCCTTCCTCCTTCTACAAGATTTGATATACCATGTTGCTATGGAAACAGCAGGTGTACATACACCTCATCAAAATTCAACATGACCATGCTGATGTTTATAGGGTACCCTCAGGCCTGGGGATACCCCCACACACCTCCTCCACAGCATGCAGGTCAGATTGTGGCTATGATTCATAAACTGCACGAAGATACTATCACATTTCTACCCACACACAGTTGAGAGCTCTGATTGGAGATGCCATGTGTCGCTACTTCCTAACGGAGAAGGAGGACCGTAAACTCATGGTACACAGACTAGTACTAAGGAGTAAGATGTTTCCAGTTAGGTTCTCTCCCTTCAGTTTTGATATATAGCCTTATTGCACTCGAGGCAACCATCCTGGGATCAAGTGGAGCAAAATGTCTTCAAGCTCAGCTTAGTCTCCATCCTGTTTCCTTCACAGTACGGGTCCTCACAGTCTGTGGTGTTGTCGATGCTGCTGAGTCTTCAGCAGTCGATGTGTGTGGCCCTACAGAAAGAGCCCCACTACTGGCTGGTGTACAATGGTGTTGTGCTGATCTACACCATCGGGAGGAAGATGATGTCGCTGGGATGCTTGGCCCAAGTGCTGGAGTACTTGCTGTGGGGGGGGGGGGGGGGGGGGGGGGGGGGGGGGGCAGTTTGCATGGAGTCCAGTGTTCCGGTGAAGTACTTGCACCTTAGGGTGAACCTGTACATGGTCGTGTGCCAGTGTTACTACGACATCCGGAAGCCATACCAGGCCGAGCTGTTTGTGAAGGGGGCTGGACTAAGTCCATGAGTTGGCACAACTGGAGCACCAGACCTCCTCCGAGGCGACCAAGAGTTCGGAGGTGGTGTTCCGGGAGGCATCATTAAAGCTTGGTGTGGTGGTGTTCAAGCGCTCCGTGCTGGAGTCCCACCATCCAGGACCAGCTGCAGCTCCCCACGCCCAGGTGAGCCCCTCCCCACAGCGCATGCAATCACATTGCATTACCACACGCGCGCACAGTGACACACCCAGGTGAGCCCCTCCCCACAGCGCATGCAACGGTGACGCAATGCAACCACCTTGCATTACCACACGCACCCAGGTGAGCCCCTCCCCACAGCCATGCAACCACCTTGCATTACCACACGCACCCAGGTGAGCCCCTCCCCACAGCCATGCAACCACCTTGTATTACAGAGATCTATTTATACAAAGATAGTTACTCCAACTGTGTCGTAGCATTACTGTCATATACCACTTGCTTTTCATGTGAAGCAGAACTCCCGCTCAAGATCTGTCACCAGCAAACCAGATACAAACCATGCAGTCACAGATTGCATAATTTGACCATTCAAAGTGAAGTGCATAACAAAATTAATTATAGTAATTTCCCTCCCAATTCTGACCAAGTGACTTATCTAATCCTCTCTCCAAATAATTTCCAATCTGTTCAGGCTACATAATGTACACACCGCTGACCACTACAGCCAACCCCCTCCCCTCAGGTCTCCCATGGAGAAGCTGTTCTCCGAGATGTTCCTCGGGTCCTCAGCCCAGTTGATTGCCGTGCTGGAGAGAGGGCTGGAGGTGACCACTCAGACAACAACCGTGCAAGTACGGTCTTTCAAGATTTCATAGAAGCAGTTAGGTGGTATGGCCTTCCATCATGAGTGAGATGTGATCAGGGTGGAGAAAATGTGGATGTATCCCTGTTTATGTGAACGCATGAACTTCGTGGTCCAGGGCGTGGATCAGTGATAGTAGGCAAGAGTGTACACAACCAGCGAATTGAAAGACTGTGGAGGGATGTCTATCAGGGTGTACTTGGCCTCTATCATGATCTGTTCTCTCACCTTGAGTCCAGTAGGATGCTGGATCCCAACAATAGCTGTTCTGCCTTCATTACGTATTCATCCCCCGCATCAACGCTCACCTAGACGCTTGGAAGGTTGCATGGATCAAACATCCCATGAGGTCTGAGCATAATCTGTCTCCAGAACAGTTATGGACAGCAGGCCTTAACAGCATGGCAGGCTCTTCCTCGCACATTGCTAGTGAAGTATTTGAGAATATGTCAGAGTAAGAAGTACCATAATTTTTGTCTCGGCACCGAAGTGCATCACAATGTAGCCTCCATATACCGTAGTCTCTCGAAAATACGCCCATGGGCGATGAATTTAGAATCTGCTCAAAGAGGGGGATGGGCGTATTTTCGAGGACCCCTCTCCCGAAAATAGGCCCACCCTTGACTCGAAAGTAGGCCCACCCTTGACTCGAAAGTAGGCCCACCCAAGTACATGCGTATACGAGTGCAATACTGCAACAGTCATTCTAGCAAGGCTTAACTACTACTACTCCCGGAGTTTCTTGGTGAGCAGGAACAATCTCTTCGTGTGAGTAGCTACAGGAACAGCAAACAAGACACAGCAGGACTGCTTGAATGACGTAGAGTGCGCAGACTATCTTCGGGACTTGCCGATTGCTGCTGCTTCCTAGAAATCCGTAGTGCGCTGCTAGGGCGATTGCACACGCAAAGACACAAACATGCAATGCACAGCGCGTGCACGGTCTCATGTCATGCATTCAGTACACAGCTGATTATGCAATGGCATGCAACATAATGAAATTCATTACAAATAGTACCGCGATAGCCAGCCTTCATTTCTTAGTCCAACCTCTTTGACAGTGCTTCTTCCGGAGTGCTCGAGCTGATAGGGTGGGCGTACTTTCGAGTAATAAATGACCCTTTGCAACAACTTGTCGCGAAAAAGGGGGGTGGGCGTATTTTCGAGGGTGGGCGTATTTTCGAGAGACTACGGTACATGTATTAACTCAGTTTGTACTCTGTGTGGTCCCATAGGTCAAAGTTTATTGCCTGCCGTCATGTGACGAGACCGAAAAATAAAATTCATTCATTCATTCATTCACAGTGCTGGATGCGTAGGTACGTACGTACGTACGTGCGTACGTACGTACGTCGCTTTTCGCAATGCGCCCGCGCAAATGCTGCATGCATGCCTTAATAGGGTGTCAAACGTATTTATAGCCTGCAAGTAGATCTTCAAAATTGATTATGGGTTTGAATGGCTGCTCATGAATCCTCTTACCAAGACTGCTGCTACGTAGCTCTAATACTTAATTCAGGACAATGAATACTCACCGGCCCATCCAGTGTGCTGCACTCAGCCATCCCAAGTGCATACTAAAGCTCACTCAGCTCTAGCTAGCTAGCTATAGGCCTATAGATAAGTGCTGAAAGAATTGGCCGAGGTGTTGACTAACTTACATCAAGCCCAGACACGACCATACTGCTTTCACCCTTTGGGTGAACATTCCGACCCACCCCTTGCTCACACAGAACCTCCAAGGATATTGACACTCACTTGAGCTGAAAGTCTCGTAGCTAACAGGTTTTGCAGTCATAATAAAGGGTTAAGCAGCTGCCATGTCCTCTGCATATTTTAGCTGATACCAAGTCGTGCCGAGACACATCAAGTCTTTTAAAGACTCACTTGTTATGTGTGATTTGGCCCTACATGCGACATCACAGTTTACAAGTAGACCATGAGCTCGAGGCATTGCGCATGTTATGCGTGTCTCTGGGTAATACAGTACCCATATAGCCTAGAAAACCATTCAGTGGGAATGGTGCATGCATGCATAATGTTATACTTGTGATTTGCTAGTCACGCACACCCCCACGGAGGTCTGGTGTTTTGAGTGAGCTTTCTTGTCACTATAACATAATATTATGGAATTTGAGATTGCCAATGAAATCAACGAGGTCACACGTAATAATTATTGTGGGTTATGTAACCAATCGATCCAGGAATCAGTTTAAACAGCTCGAGAAAGGATTTTATTTCGTTGATGATTCAGCCATCTCCAACGCGGAAAAGAACGGTTTTACGGCAATACCAGGATAACAAAGAAGTCCACCGCACTTTGGGTTCGCAGCCGATGTTTTGGGGGTTAGTGGACATTGCTGACTACTTGAAGGTAGGGCTACGCGACATATAGTACAGAATGGAAGTTTCTCTCATAAATTGCTTTCTTAGTGCAATCAGCGCTTCATTTACACCTACGCTAGACACACCTCTGTGACAAGAAATGCAACTCAACCCACCAGACATTCTCCGCCGATGCATGTGGACATCTGGGCATGAGACCAGTGATTTTTGCTTCCTTCATGTACATGTATATAATATCATTGCATAGAGTGAAGCTGAGCACTATGGCATAGACTGGGGGGACCAGTGCCTTGTGGAGACTTGGAGACAGTGATTGTTCCAGAAACAAACTGGCCTTTGACAACCTGCGACATGCAAGAATTACAATCTGTTGTATTACCTCTCGCATCAAGCACTGAGAATGGAGTTGATTTGTATACTAGAACTCTACAGTTTGTTAGCAGGAAATTAGATTAACATTCATTGTTGCAGCCCTAATGATCAAAGCTATAGGATAATAAGGAATGATACTGATTTTGATTGGCAGAGATATATAATGACTTAATGATCGGTTCAAAACTTTTTTTTTGTTTTTTTTTGTATATAATAATTTAGCCAAAGGCAGGGATACATAAATAGCATACAAGCTAATACAGGTATGTACCCAAAATTATCTATAGTTATAGGCAAATAATACAATGGGAACATTAATTAGTGAGATAGTTAGTTAGGTTTCTCTTGAATATGTCTGCATTAGGACTTTCCACCACATGCAAGGGTAGAGTATTCCACGTGCGAGGAGTGTCACAGAAAAAAGAGTAAAAGTACGAGTTGGTGTGAGCTCTTGGTACTATTAAAGTATGTCTGTGTGATCTTGTGAAACTGATGATACAATGGTCGAAGACAATAATAGCACAAAGAAAAGTAATACTGTATGCTGGATGATATGATGTTAAAGCAACAAGTGCACTAATAGCACTATAAATTTTCACCCTGCTGTACTATATACACGCGTACACGTGGTCGTAGGTTACTCACTCCGCATACGTTCGTGTAGATACACCGTAGGGCAGAACCAAAAACTGCAGTGAATGGCAAAATTGGCAGGGGGCGGTTTGAAACCTGCGCGTGACTAAAACCATACGGATTACACAGTTCATGTGACTGTCAGTGTGGTGTTTGACAAGGGACCTGGCGGTAAAGACGGTGTACAAAGAGTGAGAATCGGTAGAAGTACGAACGAGAACAACTTTGAACAAGCCAGGATCCGAGCGCCTTCTTCCACCCGCGATTTGTTTATCGCCGCGGTCACTTAAATTGTCTGATCGGCATAGTTTTAATCACGCGCACATTTCAAACGCCCACCTACCGATTTCGCCATTGACTGCCTTTAGCCACAACTAATTTTATAGCCACAACTAATGGCTGCACATCCTGTCTTGCATCTGCAACCACTTAGCCACATGCATATGTAGCCACTTAGAACCAATTGTGCATGCCTATCAGGCTATGCTGTCTACATGTATGTTCACTGGTACCTCCCGTACCACTGACAATCGGCCTTGTTCTCAATTCCATCCATATGTACTCAGGTCAAGGTGTGGATTCCTGTGACAACAAACCCTCTACATGTATAATTATAGTGTTTTTTAATGATCAGTATACACAACCCAATTAAAGCCCTACCCTGGCTCTGCATCAAATGCTATAACTCTCTTATGGAGCATCTCCTGGAGCCTGTGTGCTGCAGTTTTGCTGTACACTGGATGTTCGCAACTCTTAATATTGCATTTGGTGCTAGCCTTGATTGGCTTTGGTATCTCATTGTGAAGATTTGGGTTTGATACATTTCTCCCAAGCTGTACATGTTTTGCACATATTGTCCTATTGCTTCAGTGTTGGTCAGCATGTACCCTTCCCTCTGTTTCTTTCACTGCTATAGGATGTGTGTACCTTGGAGTAGAGCAGTGAGCAGAAGCTGCACTGGCCAGATTGAACTTTGGACGCTGTTAGCTGAACCCGAATAATATCTGCTGAGTCTGTTGCTAGCACTTTATACTTTCGTGAAGTGCTCTGTACCTTCTGCTGACTCAGGAACAGACTTCAGAACCTCCATGTAGAGTTCCGTCTGTCATGTAGTAGCTATGTTAATGCCGGTGACTATACATTTTCTCATTCCCGCATGCATTAAATTATGTGGACTGTTTATACCATTTGCATTGCTGGAACACGGAAACCGATGTAAACCCTAACTATAGCATTCATACATCTTGAACAAAATACCTGCAATAGCTGTCCAGGAGTTGGTTAATGCAAACGGCACCAATTTTTGTGAAGATGGTGCTCATTTTCACTCAAATCCAGTTGTTAGGTCATATCTGTCGTTCTGAGTAAGCTACAAACTTTTCATATGCATTGGTGCGTAGAGCTGCTGTAGCTGAGCTTGCATACCAAAAATTATTAAAATCCCTCCTCCACATCAGAAGTTATAACCGTTTTTGTGCGGTCACTTCATTACTTCAGATTTAGCTATATCGCATACTTCCGGAAATGTTCCGCGTTACGCATACGTGCCGTTGTAAATAAATTTGTACAGGCGTGAATGGATTTCCGGTACGGTGGCGATTGGACTGTTTTTGACACTTTTTTTTTGTTTTTTTTGTTGTTTTGTTTTATCATGGTTACGTATAGTAATTATATGAACAACCAATGTGAATACAGCGAAATGAAAGTGATACAACCAAAACAGCACCTGCATGCAGGCTGAAACTGAATGATACAAAACAACCAACCAAATGGACACTGATATCGATATCACACCATAAGTAATGACGTCACCGAAACAGATCAGGGTATAGGTACCGGGTAAGCCCCCGGGACCCAAAGCTAAGGCCAGTATATATATAGTGTGGAGCGGGATAGCTATGCCATAAGCGCCATGGCTGAAGGTGGAAGCAAGACTACCTTGGAGAAATTCCGGAAAGAGCTGACTTGTTCCATCTGCGATAGTCTATTCAAAGAACCCAAAACGCTCAACTGTCTGCACACCTTTTGTACAAAATGCGTCCTAAAACCGGGCGATGATTCGCGCGAGATTTTGAGCTGTCGCACCTGCGGGCAAGAGCAACGCTTGCCAGATGGGGACGTGAAAAATCTCAAGACAAACGAAGGCTACGTGAACATGGTAGGCCATCTTACGCTGGAAGGGAAGTTGGTGTCTGAGGAGGGAGTGAAGTGCGCGGAGTGCGAAATGAGCAACGGCGTTGTGTTCTGCAAAAATTGCAACTCCCCACTATGCGAGGACTGCAAACAACACCACGTCAGGTACGTGAAAACCAAAGGCCACATGCTGGTACCGCTGGATGAGATTCGGCCAAAATCAGGTAGCAGTGAAGAGTTTGAAGGGGTGTGCCATAAAACATGGGTGTGTCATGTCCACGATGCTGAGGTGTGTATGTACTGCATAAAATGTGATGTGGTGATATGTCGCGATTGTGCCCTCACTGACCACAACAACCATGATAAGAACTTTGCAAAGCTGCTCCTCGACAAACCACCCAAACCTGAGAACGACTACAAGGGCCAGATCCAGCAGCGTTTAACCCAGACAGGTCAAGTCCTGAGTGATTTCAAGAAAGCCGTCAAAGATGTCGAAAATATGAAGGGCTTACTGCAAAAGAGCAAAACTGATACTGATCGAGCTGTTGCTGTGCGATACGATGAGATCAAGGCAGAACTCGATGACCAGAAAGCAAAGCTACTGAAGAAAGTCAAAGAAATTTTTGATGCCAAAAATGCCATCCTCACTCAACAACTGAATGAGCTGCAAGACATTGTGTCAAAATCACTAGAAGTTTCATTGAAATTTACCAGTGATATCCTCACCGTTGGCATCCCCGAAGAAATCCTTTTCCTCAAAACCCAGATGATTGCTCGATTGGAAATGCTCTGCAAAGAGTACCAGCCGTATCCCCGTGATCCACGTGACAATGACATCATCAACTTCAAGAGGAATCAAAAACTCAATCTGAAGGATGCAATTGGCACGGTAGAAGGTGATCCTGATATGAAGTCCTTTGCTGCTGATGTCAGGAATGTGCACATGATAAGAGGGGAGATGGCTGAATTCCCAGTTACTTGCAGAGATATAGTTGGAAGCACCCTCAAGTCAAACACTCATGAGATCAGTGTCGAGCTCCAACCAGAGCAGGGAGATATGGTGAGAGGAGAGGTGCGGCCAACTGAAGATGGGAGATACAATGTTTCAGTTCGACCTCTGAGTCCAGGACCTCACAGGATGAGCATTGCTGTGCACAGCAGAGGGCAGAATGTCCACATCAAAAACAGCCCTTTCAATGTCACCGTTACTCTACCCCCTGACAAACAAGTGACAGCATCAAGCGTGATAAAAAGAGATAATGTGCCTGATCAAAAAATGAAAAGCCCATGGGGTATTGCTGTGAGCAGGAATGGTGAAGTCATTGCCGTATCTGACATCGAGAACCACTGCCTAATTATCTTTGACCTAAATGGCAGATTTCTGCGAGTGATTGGCAAGGAAGGAAATGGAAATCTCGAGTTCAAGTCACCAAGGGGGTTGGCCTTCAATCCAAATGGCCACATTGTGGTTGCAGAGAAAGAGAACCACCGAATTCAGATCGTAACCAAAGACGGGATCTTCAAGCTCAAGTTTGGTGAGTATGGAAGCAACAACAGCCAATTTCATGGCCCAACTGGTGTAGCTGTGAGCCAAGATGGGACCATCTATGTAACAGATGCTATCAACCAACGTATCCAGTACTTCAATTCCAATGGTCGCTTCATAGGTATTATCGGCCGGTGGGGTGCAGATCTGGGAATGGTCAACGAGCCATATGCAATTGCTATTGACAATCAAGGGAGAATTCTTATCACAGAACGGCAAGGCTGTCGCGTTCAGGTATTTGAGCGGCAGAATGTGCGATCTGCAAATCAGTACAGAGCAAGTTTCCATTTTGGTCGGCAGGGCTCTGAAAATGGTCAACTCAATGAACCAGTAGGCATTGCATTTGATGTCGAGACAAACTACATCTATGTTACTGAACTCCTCAACCAACGAGTTTCCATCTTCAAGACAAACGGCAATTTTGTGTCTTCATTCAGAAGTTATGGTTCCAAACTTAATGAGTTTTGTAACCCATTGGGCATTGCGGTGCTGCCTGGATCGCAGGTTATCGTGGCTGATTGTGCCAATGGTAGACTTATGGTGTTCCCAATAGTGCGAGACAGGCAGCAGTAAGATTTACTACACTTTATTGAACCTTGATGGACTGGTGCATACCTACCTTACATGAATATTGTTTCCCTGTCTCAACTTGTACATGTATCTCTACTAATTCGTGCACTTCATGTTGACGTTAGTATTTTCAGGGTTTGTAACTCCTTATTCACAGTTTGCATGTGTTGACTTTGTTGTATACTCATGATGCAAAGCTTTTAGTAATTGGATATATCCTAATTCACTTTGGGTAACTTAATATTATATAATCATGTCCCATGCATTGCATATGTACATACATCTATCAAAAAAAATTCAAGTTGCGGCTACTTCTATAATGAATAGTTATATTGGGTGATATATAGATAACTCTTGATCATTTACACAGATGTTCCAGCTGTGGAATATTCCATGGCATCCTATCAGCTGCTGTGACCTTAACTATAGCTAGCTAGCTCACGCAGGGAGCTGAGTTTACGACCACATCAAGTTAAGGTAAATTTGAACATGTGATACCTACCGGAAAGATACAAGACATGTTCACCTGCATGCAGGTGTTTTAGAATACAGAGGAGAGAACCGCATTAGTGTAGCTAGACCCAGGCCAGTGTCCAGGTAAAATTTGCAAGTGCCCGGGCCTAGTAAAATTCACTAATTAGCCAAGTGCCATGGCACAGCTGTCACTGTTGGAGTCATTCGACTGCTGTGCGAGAACTGATTCGACTCCGCCATGCATGCAGTGGTATAGTTGTAGTAGCAACTGTATATTCAGCAAGATACTGTTTATGCATGAGAGCCCTTCACGACAGTTAAAAGTCGTGCAGTGCAAAGTACAAAGGTGCTAGCTACAAGAGCCCATCGTGATAACTGACAAATGAAGGCGAAAAAAACATTTTCTGCACTTTGCGCGGATTGGATTGGCACTATATCTCAGTGCACTGCCTTTGGCAGTGTGCCCGGGCCCACACTGCAGCTGCATGTGTCCGGGTGACTCTGCAATCCTGGCTACGGGTGACTCTGCAATCCTGGCTACGCCACTGGGGAGTTTTGGTTTCAGAGTTTTACCAATATATGTGCAGAGGCAGGCTATAATTATATTCATGATCATGATAGTAGATGAGTAGCTACACAGCACTAATGACTTTCTGTTGCTCCCATTTTCACCATGGTAACATAGACATACTGATAATGGCTAGCAGCTGTGTCTATTCAAGGTTTAGTTGCATGGAGTGCTAGTGGCCGCTGTAGTATTGTACAGAGTTTCCTACCTATTACATGGATAGCTAGATAGGTCCCCCCATCCACTTTTACTAGCCAGCTATTGCAAAAAAATGGGAAGTATAGCAAGTCACTAGTGGATAATATCATAATATCCATCTACTTAGCTACCATTGATTAAGCTATAAGCGTGCACTGTGCAGGGGGTACCAACTGCCATGACAGTAGCTATGTCTCTTTTCCTTTGTTGAAGTACGGGCGTATGAATAGCCATAAGGCAGCAGTTACTACATAGCTAGCCAATAAGTGTTTAGAACATAATTAAGTGTGTAGAAACAGAGCAAGAAGATTCAGGCAAATTGTTCCACTGCCCATGGAATGATCCGTATAGCTAGTCTACAGAAATCTGGTCCTACAACTTGTACTACAGTGATGATGCACTTGAAAGGTGCCGACCACAGTTTATATAGCATAACCTGCTAGCCGCCCATAAACCCTTCGTCTAACTACCATACACCCTTGTCAGCACAAATTAGTGTACACAGAAGCCACTTTAGTATACCGTGTTTTTCAGGTTGCTTGCTTCGTCCAAACTTAACTCGGAACGCAAAACTGCAAAGTATCACGTGACTTGAATCCACCAATAGAATCCAAGTTGTTACGTGACAACTTGGATTCTATTGGTGGATTCAAGTCACGTGATACTTTGCAGTTTTGCGTTCCGAGTTTGGACGAAGCAAGCAACCTGAAAAACACGGTACTCAGGAAGTGCACTTAGAAGCCACTGTAGTACAAGCCAGTTGTACTACCAGCTGCTGTGGTTTATCAGGAACACACTCGGCTGTTATTCAATTAGAAGCCTCCGCTGCGCCTCGGCCTCTAATTGAATAACAGTGTATTCCTGATAAACCACAGCAGCTGGTAGTATAACTATAACATAACCTCATCCCCAAAATGTGTATGGAGAGTACATCATTGCTTTGAAATTGCTGTGCATAAAGCTGCAATCAATAGTGTTTTGACTTTGGTGCATATACCTAAGCCGTCAACATTTGCTAAACATAATTATTACCTGTACTCTTATTTCCCTAGCACTATTTCCTTTTGGAATTCACTCCCATATCATATTGCTGCACTTCCTTTTAATTCTTTTAAGTCTGCACTAGATAACTATGTCTAAGGATATGTACCATGTATTAGCATAAATTGCTATTGTATGTATCCATGCATTTGCAGAATATATTATAGAAGAAAAAAAAAAAAAGAAAAAAAAAGAAAAAACATCTGCATCATGCAGCATCACGGTTTGCATTTCTATACCCAGACAGTGCATGCACTGTCTTCAAGTTGGTTATTTTATTCACACCACCTGAGGCTATAGCTAGACTCTTTCTGTAGTCTGAACAGTTTCTTTTGTTGTATTATTATTATTTTTGTTTTGTATCATTTTGTACAGTAGTGTGTTAATTTGTTTTATTTTATTGTTTGAATTAATTGTTCTACTTTTTACTTATTCCTTCATGCTCTGCATGCAGAATTTATTTATTTATGTCAGCAACTTGGTATAACTAGCTAGGGGGATGAGCATAGCCTCTCTGCATGGTGATGCGAACTGCATGTGTATACTAGAAACAAAAAATTTTCTTACATAAATTACAAATGATTTAGTGATGGCCACCCCGATCGACTCCTGAAAAAGACAAACAAGGAATGCCATTAACCAGCCTCAGTCCCATCCCATTGAAAAATGTAGAATTTAGGGATGGGATGGGACTGAGGCTGGTTAATGGCATTCCTTGTTTGTCTGCTTTTTCGGGAGTCGATCGGGGTGGCCATCACTAAATCATTTGTAATTTTTGTAAGAACATTTTTTGTTTCTAGTTTGTGAGGTTTTTTGAGCGCATGGAATGCGTAACTTTCCTGATGTCAGATTTTATTAATTGCCTTGATGGATGTGAACCTTCTGCTGGGCACTGAGCAGGCTTTGATGCTTCATTCTATTTCCACTAATAGTATTCCAAAACTCTAGCCTCACTCACAGTATTGGTGGTATATACATGTTCCGCACTGTAGTTACGTCATGAAAAGAAAGCCACGCCTCCATGATGGCATAGTCACGATAGATCTTGGCAAGAACCGGTTGGTAGAAATTCCTCGCAGCGGTAGTGAGGCACCAGAGGATGGATTCACAAGGATTCAGCTGATCACCAAGCGCCCAAAATGCTGTAAAAAAAGAATGCAACGTGCGTTTGCATGTGAACTGCGCATGCGCATTTGGCACGCGTGACCTCTGGTTGCATCAAAATGGCTTCGTGCTAGCAATTCACGGAATCGTAGCTAGCCAGCAGTGCCGTTCTTGCCAGTATGTAGTCAAAAGAGCCGAAAGGAAGCTACTACGACGAAAGCGATGTTGTTTTGTGAGTGAACTAGCTCAGGAAATGCTTTTGTTGTCCAGCTATGCTAGTCAATGAGAAAGAAGAAGAAGAAGAAGAAAGAAGATGACGAAATCGGAATTTTACGGCGACTTATTGCTCGACTCCCGCGTACTCTCAGGTACGTTTCCGAGTGTTTTTGTGAACTGCTAGGCAGTATCATTCTGTCTGCATGCTTGGTTTGGGGGGTAGTAGCTTCTTTGGCCGTTTTCCTGCTGGTGCATCAGTATGGTATTTCGAAATTTCCTTAGCCATCCCTAAATAGAGAACGCTACCGCGTTCTCTGGTATTACGTGCATGTTATGTCTGCTGCATACACATTATGCCCTGCATGCTTGGATATTGTGCAAAGGGTGTTGTGCTATTAAAGATGCAGCATCGGTGTTGTGTTTTGTGTGTCATGTATATTAGGCCTATTGTGGCGCATTGGGCATTTGTACACAAGGTCATTTGGGGTGGATCTATGACGTAAAATAACGCGCCTGGGACATTCCCGGCGCCCGGCGGCGCGCGGCCCGGGGATCCCGGGCCCGGGAATGTCCCAAGCGCTTGCGAAGCCAAACAGTGACCTCTAGCTCAAGCAAGAAGCCCGTGGCTGTTGCGAACGAAAAGCCTCTATTAGATGCGTAGGTCATGGCTGAAGGAGGCAGCAAGACTACCTTGGAGAAGTTCCGAGAAGAATTGACTTGTTCCATCTGCAAGACTTTATTCGAAGAACCGAAAACGCTCGACTGTCTGCACACCTTTTGTATGAAATGTGTTGAAGATCACGTAAAGAAACGGCCATTAGATCATGAAAGCGAGGATTCACGCGAGATTTTGACATGCCCTCTCTGCCGGAACGTGCAACTCTTGGAGGGTGCGGACGCGAAAAACCTCAAAACCAACGAAGGATTCAAAAACATGGTCAGTCATCTTACTCTGGAGGATAGAGTGGTGTCCGAGCAGGGAGTGAAATGTAATGAATGCAGAAAGAACGCTGCCGCTGTGTTCTGCAGGGATTGCAACTACCCGATCTGCGAAACGTGCAAGCAACACCACAGTACACACTACAAGACAGAGGGGCACACTCTGATACCACTGAATAAGGTCCGGACAAAATCAGGTAGCAGTGAGGGAGTGGTTCACCAAACATGGATGTGTAACACCCACACCGAAGCTGAAGTGTGCATGTACTGCATAGATTGTGATGTGGTGATATGTCGCGATTGTGCCCTCACTGACCACAACAGTCACGATAAGCACTTTGCAAAGCTGCTCCTCAATAACCCCCCCAAAGCCGAGAACGACTACAAGAGCCAAATCCAGCAGTGTTTAACCCAGACAGATCAAGTTCTCAGTGATTTCATCAAAGCCATCAAAGAAGTTGAAAATATGGAATGCTCGCTGCGTAAGACAAAAAAGGATACTGATCAAGCTGTTGCCATGCGATACGATGAGATCAAGGCAGCACTTGATGACCAGAAAGAAGAGCTACTGAAGAAAGTCGAAGATATCTTTGAAGCCAAAACAGCCATTCTACAAGCACAACTGAAAGAGCTTAAACGCATTACAGAATCACTGGAAGAATCAAAAAAATTCACCAACAGTATCCTCAACGTTGGCATCCCAGAAGAAATCCTTTTCCTCAAAACCCAGATGATTGGTCGATTGGAGAAACTCTGCAATGAGTTCATGCACCACCCTCGTGATCCACGCAACAATGACATCATTGACTTCATGAAGAATGGAAGTCTCGATTTAAAGGAAGCAATCGGCACGGTAGCTGCTGATCCTCATGTGGAAGCCTTCACTGTTGATGCTAAAGCCTTCACTACTGATGACAGGAATATGCACATGATAAGTGGGGAGCTGGCTGAATTCTTCATCACTTGCAGAGATATACTCGGAAACAAACTCCATGGAGAAGGACATAAAATCAGTGTCGAGCTCCGACCGGAGCAGGGAGATATGGTGAGAGGAGATGTGTTGCCAACTGAAGATGGGAGATACAAGGTTTCAGTTCAACCTCAGAACCCAGGACCTCACAAGATGAGTATCTCTGTGCAGATGAGAGGGCAGAATGTCCACATCAAAAACAGCCCCTTCAATGTTACCGTTACTCTACCCCCTGACGAGACAGTGACAGCATCAAGCGTGATAACCAGGGAAGATGTGCCTGATCAAAAAATGAAAAGCCCATGGGGTATTGCTGTGAGCAGGGATGGTGAAATCATTGCCGTATCTGACATTGAAACCCACTGCTTAATTGTCTTCGACCAATATGGCAGATTTCTGAGAGCGATTGGCAAAGAAGGAAGGGGGGACGTTGAGTTCAAGTCACCAAGGGGGCTGGCCTTCAATCCAAATGGCCAAATTGTGGTTGCAGAGAAAGAGAACCACCGAATCCAGATTGTTACAGTAGATGGCGAGTTTTTGCTCAAATTTGGCAAATACGGAGGCAAGAAAGGCCAGTTCCATGGACCCACCGGTGTAGCAGTCAGCCGTGATGGAATCATCTATGTGACCGATACCATCAACCAACGTATCCAGTATTTCAATCCTGGCGGTAACTTGATGGGGGCTATTGGCCGGTGGGGTGCAGAAATTGGGATGGTCAATGAGCCTTACGCAATCGCTATCGACAATCAAGGAAGAATCCTTGTCACAGAGCGGGTAGGCTGTCGAGTTCAGATATTGGAGCACCTGAATGAATCACCTGCACCTGAGCAATGTCAAGTAAGTCTCCATTTTGGTGAACAAGGTTCTGAAAAAGGTCAGCTGAACGAGCCAGTTGGTATTTCATTCGATGTCGAGACAAACTATATCTATGTTACCGAGCTCATCAACCAACGAGTTTCAATCTTCAAGACAAATGGCGAATTTGTCTCTTCATTTGGCAGTCATGGTTCCAGTTTGACTGAGTTTCATAACCCAATAGGCATTGCGGTGCTGCCTGGATCACGGGTTTTCGTGGCTGATGTTGCCAATGGTAGACTTATGGAGTTCTTAATAATACCAAGGAACAGGCAATAATTTGCAATTGTAGTTTTTGTAATACTATTTTGTAGCATTCTTTGGTGTAGTCCCCAGTCCACTTTTATCAGCCAATTATCTTGTGTTGACATTATTGGTTCTATGAATATGTTTGACCACAATAGATTTTAAGCTGCCACTTAATTGCATTCACAACTGCTCTGAATTAGGTTGGGGGAGGAAACTACCTGTAGTCTCATTCCCAGGCCCCGCCCAGCTTTTTGTCCCTTGAAATACTGCGAGTGACGAAAAGCTGGGTGGGGCCTAGGCGTTTCAAGCCTCGTTCCCAAGCCCTGCCCAGCTTTTTATCACTTGCAGTACTGCGAGCGACAAAAAGCTGGGCGGGGCCTGGGAACGAGGCTATTACTATCCTCACAATCCTGAGAACCAACTGCTTATGTATGGGTGAGGTAATTGCTCTGCATGCAGTGTTCAAAAGTTCCACAACACAATAATGCAAAGGTCGCAGACAATATGACAGTGGAACGTATACAATGTCCCACACACCATGCCATCTCGGACTAAACAAGTTAAAGGAGGTAATTGCTCCGCATGCAGTATTCCATCCATGATAAAAGTGCCACAACGCATTAATGCAAACATCACGGACAGTGACGATGGAATGGCCATGCCATCCTGGACCAAATGAGCTAGGAGTAAATTATACCTGACAGGACAGACATTAAAGGAAGTCCTGATACAGGTTTGACGTTATATGGAACTATGCTCATAGGCCCTACGCACTACGGTTGAGGACACAAAATTAGCCAACCCAGGTTAATACTATTATGACTGTTGATATCTGCAGTATAAAGGGGAAGGAGCTTGCACTCACCCACATGGAATGACAGCAGATGACAGACAGAGAGGCGCACAATCTTCAGAAGTTCAAGCTATCAGTAACCGTGTGGGCAAAAGATATTCCAGTTTGGCACATGAGGGGCAGTTCTCACATCCCTGCATGGGGATCATGTTCATCCCGCAACTGGCTAGATGTACAGCTCAGATATGAATCAAGCCAGATTCTTCTGTATGTACCAAAGTATTTGGTTCTCCAGAGGGAATTCAATCACCCAGCCGGGGTCTGTGATGACTGAATGGGCCATCTGATTGATTGCCTGTGGCTTGCAGGTGTTTGATACAGAGGGATGTTCCTTCATACACTTGACAATCTGTGCTTATGTAGGACTCGTGTTTGCAAATAGGAATCTAGCTCTCTTCACACAATCATATTATAGGAGGTATATTGATGGAATTTGGGAGTTACTGTCTCTATCTTGAGTTTAGTCCTTATGGTGAAATATTGAACTGCATTCGTACAATTGGAAAGGGTCCACCCCAGGAGGGTGACAGTTGACTTTGATGGCTACGTCTACAATTAAAACAGTAAGATTTTGAACAACCATTGGGACAAACTATGATATATTTCAACGTGTAAACGCTATCCAAATACATTGGAATATCAATACACTATTACTATAGTTTGCTAGAGGTTGCCGTCATTGCCTGTGCTACTTTAGAAGCAGGTTTTCTTTCTAAGAAGTTAGAAATAAAACTTCCGGCTTTCAGCAGTTTCGTAAGGTCAACTCCCTACACAACAAAGCAGACAGTACCAGGTAGAGTGAGTGCACAACAAGGGGCAGCACAGTAGATTCTTCATTTAAAGAAATGAGGATCGATGGATTCTCCTACTTACAGTATTCATGTACTCCCATACTGCAAAATGAGTCATAGAGTGAGGTCACCAGTCAGAGGTGAAAGTACGCTTTGATCTGATGGGGAAAGCACTCTGTTGAGCATCAGATAAGCTTAGTGGACATCTCCCCACTGCTCTATCTGGAGTTGTAGAAGAGATACGAACACCAGACAAGCCTCATCAGACAAGAAGATTTCTTAATGAAGTAATACCAAAGCATGTTGGAGTTTGGCCGATAACCTGGAGTGGTGAATGGTGTCATACGTTACGGATGGTACCAGACACGTTCTTGCCTGAGATTTCTCCAAGACAAAAGGTGAGACTCATCACCATGTATGATACGTAGTTACTGCAGCGGTATTTGCAATCTCTACGTGCTTTCAGCTCTGCATCGATCTCTCTGCCTTACACGGCTCGTCGGTGTTCGCTCCTGTGCAACTCCAGATACAAACAGCAGTGATTTCTGCATCAGACTGAAGCATACGTTCACCTTCACTCAGTGTGTGAGTCAGTGGAATGAGTCCATTCCACAGTCTTTTCTGAAGGCTCCTAGCCTCGGGTCTGTAAACAAGGCTAGTAGGCTCCATATACCTATACATGTACACTTTACCATGCAGAGTACATTATCAGCACAGAAGAGACTACGACAGGCCTCATGATAATTTTGCAAACATATACAGTCACATCAGGGGCGCATAATGACATCATTATGTCACATATCTGGAAAAAGTCAGACATTTGTAATTGTTGACACCGGAATATCAAAACACTGGCATCAGCTAGTACAAAGGACTGATATCTTGAGCCCTGATTGTTATGATATCATTGAGTTCATACTCTATCTTGACAAATACTTACAGTTTCAATTCCCATGCCACTAAGCATGTAGACCACGTCCTCCGTTGCCACATTACCAGCTGCCCCTGGGGCGTAGGGACACCCTCCCAGCCCAGACACAGACGCATCCACCACGGACACTCCCATCTGAAATCACGGAGACCACCAAGGTCTAACTGAACTTGCCACTCCAAGTATTGCTTAACATGCTGAAGACTACAGACTAATATTTAATTTGTTCCACTCATGCAGATAAAAGTTCTCTACTGCAGAATTGTTTTCATTGATGCTGTTGTTAGTGCAGCTGTTTACTTTCAGATATATGCCCAAAAGATGGATGATGGCAGGGGCGGGTCCAGGGAAAATTTGAAGGGGTGGCTATCAGCCGAAGGTAGTGTGCAGAGGTGCGTAGTGTTGATCCAATCTGCACGAAGCGCGTAAATCTTTTTTTAACCGTCACTTTTCAGTCATTTAGATGGGCTCTCGTGGTGCCTTCGAGCTTTACACTGCACTCACAGCATTCTGGTATCCTGTCTTCTGTGAACGTCTTACCCTCGACGTGGAAAGGTAAATGTGACTAGTCGTGAATCACCAGTGTCATGCAGAGTCCGACGAAGATTCGCCGTGCACGTGGTCTGAACTGAGAACCATTTTCGTCCTGTATCTGATCCATTCTGACTGTCACAAGCTGTTTGAAAAAGTCCAGCACTGAGCTTCCTTTCAACTTCTTGTTGCTGGTTCCAACACTGTAAGACGGTCGGGTCCACGTGTAAACAAAGGGTGTGGTCAGAACTGGAAAGGGGGGGGGGGGCTACAGCCCCCCCCCCCCCCCCCCCCCTGGATCCGCCCCTGGATGGAATGATCACGATACAATCACCGCCACCATCACATGAGTTAACATAAGGCACCAGGGGTGAGCTTCCACAATTTAAACCTGAGTTACATCTTGCTAGACCAAATTTCTCTTGCGCATGAAGTTGGGGGCTTGGGTGTAGAGAAGCAACGGCCCCACCCCCAACTTCCTGAGAGAGAGAAAATAGGTCTAGCTCGATAGACTACCGTATTTCCACGATCAAATGCGGCAGCTGCTATTCGAGGGTGGCCACTAATCAAAGGTGGTGTACCCAGCACCCATGTGTCCACAAGGAAGAAGATTTGGGCCGTCATAATCACCCCGACAAAAATGGTAGGAAACGCCAAAGCCATTACTGCCATGAAAGGTTTTGCCGGTCACATGTCGCTCGCCCCCCGTGCCTCAATCACAGAAAATGCCAAACATTCTTATTAGACAGCTCTGACCAACAATCAGTTCTCCTCTCTACACGCTCACAGTGAAACAGTCACAGTCCTCGAGGGCTAGACAAAGTGATTCGATCGATCGCTAATGTTGAATTGGACTGCATGTTGTCATGCAGTGCGGACTTAGGTCTACCGTATTTCCGCGATCAAATGCCACACGTGATTTGTGGCCGCCCTCGAATAATAGCCGCACCTCCAGAAGGGCTGAACGAAATAAACACTGTCCTTGTTTAGTAGCCCCGGCTAGTATTCGAATGGTCGGTGCATTATTGACTCATTCACCTTGGGCAGACCTCAAACATAGCCTTATTCCCAGGCCCCATCCAAGAAAGGGTTCCAATTTTTCAGACGGACCTGGGAATGGGGCTACCTCGAACATTCATCTATAACTGAAACTGCAATTTGAATCATATACTTTTCCACACACCTTCCTTGCTCACCTGTAGTGCAACTAGAATGTTTGCAAGGGCCTGTCCATATGTGTCGTGGCAGTGCACAGCCAAGCAAGAGACTGGCAAATGAGACTGCACCTCTGTCAGCATGGCTGCCATGGAACCTGTGGGGAAAGGGTCACGTGATAGATCATGTAACAGTCAGGCTGAAAAGTGAAAACCATGCTTCTCCTCGTACCCATGTGTCCCCTCATTTGTTGTAAAAGGTTGGAGGGGGTCATGCAGAAAAGATTTTTACAAAACCTCTCCAGTTGTAGTCCAGCATGATTAAGCCAGTGCCTATAGCCACCAATAGATGACTTTGAGAGAAGCCTCATACAGCTCCGGGCCCAAACAGCTCCCAAACAGACAGGTGGATATGCGTACCAGGTGTTCCTACTCCAATGGTGTCTCCAAGAGATATCTCATAGCAACCAAGATTCTTTAGCTTGACTGCGACCTGCATAGATTGCAAGGCATGGATGGTGTAGTAGTGTTCAACTACTCACCAGAAGAGCTCATTAAACTCAACTTACGTCAGCCACTGCTCTTGGTGCAATCATCCCCTCATAAGGGCAGCCAAGAACACAGGAAACATACCTGCATGGGTGCATTGCCATGGCAACCATAGCCAACCTCTACTCATTAGGAACGTTAGTTATTTCAGCAAAGTGTACAATTTTCATAGCAACACATAGTTCAAGTGCTACAATGAGCTGATTAGGTGTCTGAATGGTTATCAGCAAGATTCAGGCACTTTCAATTGCTTCGACCGAGTGATGTCCATTTCCAAAATTCAAAGATAGCGATTTGTTGTTAACCAACAAACTCAGGAGCAAGCACAGTTAAGATGTCCAATACAAGGGAAACGTTGGACAGTTCACGTGATATTACTGCACTGCAGCAGTCAATACACTGTTGGCATTGTACTGCAAACGGTAGTGACAAGTCACATGGAGGGATACAGCAAACCTCTAGCCTCGTTCCCAGGCCTTCGCACCCCAGCGCTTGTCGCTTGCAATACTAATGCGGGTTAGTACTGCAAGTGACAAACGCTGGGTTGAGAAGGCCTGGGAACGAGGCTAGCAAACCTCCACGTGTCGTGATGGAGGGAGAAGAGTTTACACACAAAGTTGCCAGCACACAATACAGTTTGACCCTTTGTTGCTAGGCTCTGTTGTGTGTCACTATCACTGGTGACCGAGTCTCAGGCTCTCATTCCAAGATTCCCTTCTTTCCCATGTCTGGGTATGGGAATGAGTCAAGCTGCTTTACAGTTAAACTGGCAAGTGACCAATAAGTCAAATACCCAGTCAGACACAGGTACTCACAACCATTCAGACCATACTGGAGGACTGGTTGTGATTGCGTAGCAAATACACTGCATTTCCAAGTTTTGAAGGCAAATTATGTAATACGTAATTACGTTACTGTAGTTGCTTGATTTTAGGCGCATGCACCTATATCTCCACAGGAAGGAAAAAAGTGAGACACGCTTAATTTTGAATGACATTCCTCAAATAGGAAGTGTGCTTCATTTCGAATTACAGCTTTTTCGACTCTGTAGGATCGAAAATAGCAGACTTTCTGGAAGAAGATTTCAGTGCTTAATAGAGAGTACATGCAGCTGAGACGAGAGTCGAGCCTGCGCCTAACAGCAAATATGCACTTGCAAGTGAGCTGCACCTAATAACAAGCAACTACGGTATTGTGTGTGCATGGATAAGTTAGCATAATGTGTATCGCAACTTTGTGCATTCAAAAAACAATTCCAAACTCTTGCAGTCAAACGAGTTCTACAGTAGTGACTGCTCAAAGATGCTGCAATACGACGTGTATGTTTTATGTAACAGATCAGAGTTTGATTATAGATTTGAGTCCTCTCCTCGACTCACCCTCGGACTGGGATCTGCCTTTGGGCTGCAGCATCGCACACTGCCCTGAACCTCTCAACACTCTCATCAATAGAACAGTTGATGTTCTTCCTACACAGGACAGAGGTGGTAAGGAAGAGCTGGTTGCATACAGGAGCCAAGAGCACACGATGACATCATTGTCATTGACAATGATGTCATCATGTGCTCGTGATAGACTCCTTTCAACTGCTGTGAATGTTTCCACAATCACAATATTATACTACAGTACAGGTTTTGTTATATTCACAGTCAGCTAGGATTCATTATCTCAGCGAGTAGCTTCATTCCTAGGCCATGCGGAGTACAGAAAGGTTTGTGTTTGCAGTTTGCAGTATAAGCCTACTGAGTTTCCCTACTCCACGTGGCCTGGGAACGAGGCTACTCAGGGGCCTATTTGTGCAGCGATTAAAGTTTATTACACCAAGTTGGGTGATATGACCTGCTGCAGGATACAACACCGGACAGACACATGTTGCAGTCAATACCAGGCCTCATTATATAGCTATAGCTAGTTGATTGGACCCAGGGTAGTTGTGGAAAAGAGCAAAGAGCCTTCAGGTTAGCTTCGTTCCCAGGCCCACACCGTTTTTGGTTGCATGCCCGCACCGTTTTCGGTTGTGCCGTTATCGGTCGCTTCGTGCAACCGAAAACGGTACAGGCCTGGGAACAGGGCTGCCATCTGGTTAGAGCAGCAACTCATGGCCTTAGGCAAATATGGTCCGATGTACCCACCTGCTAAATGTTTCTGAAGCTGCTCCAAAAATGGCCACTTCCTGAGCACCCGCAGCCACCTGCAGAAACACAAAACACGAGGCTGGACATTACCTACACAGGCAGCGGCAGTCACAATGTGACCTACTGCTCCTTCAAATCCTTTGAGATTGGGGGTTAACACAGGATAGGACACCCCAGGATGCTTCTCGATTCCTTTCAACACTTCAGCATGGTCACCCATCTATGGTGGACAGAGAGGAGAGATGTAGTCTACACCATGAAACAACATTGTTGTCGGTAAGCTTATATTGCATGCTGCAAACGTAAACACCAACAGTTCAAGTCTACATAAGCACTGGGTGGTGGTCTGGGAACGAGGTAAGCTCAGTCGTGCGTACATACTAGCCTCGTTCCCAGGCTCCTCCCCAGCTTTTGTCGCATACTGTACAGTATGCAACAAAAGCTGGGGAGGAGCCTGGGAATGAGGCCACATACATACCGTAAGGAGTTGTACCAAGAACCATCGTTTGGGGACATTACAATATAGCTGAACAAGGGGGTGGGTGCTAGATACGTACTCAGACTTATTGGTATCGGCCGACCCGTTGAGCAGCTATATGAAAGCACTGCAGTAGCTGTGAATGTCAGCACATAAGTAGACCACACCGAGGTCTACTTACGTGCTCTTTACACAGCATGCATCTTCACGAAGTCTTTGAGAAGAAAATGTTCTGCAATGAATGCACACTGAAGTTGATGCTTTATTTCAACCAGCTTTTCTGAAGGCCAAACCTTACCAAAGAGGTTTGCCTTGCTGCTCAAGACTTATGATGGTTGGATCCTTAATAAAACTTGTGTGAATAGGGGGGTGGGGGGGGGGGGGGGGGGGGGGGGACATGGTGTACACATGATGCATACTCTACGGTAAAAGCAAGAATGCAGCCAATATACACATGGGCTTAGGATCATAATGATCAGTGAGTAACGACTTGTACTGTACCTGGGGCACCCATTTTGGAGACACGAAGCTGGTGGCTTCAACGACAGGCAGACCAGTCTGAGAGAGCTTGTTGATTAGCTCAATCTTCACATCAGTAGGAACAGTGGTCTGAGAAACCGAGGGATTGAGCACAACAAGAGTTCAACTGCTACCAGTTTAGTCTAGCCTCAACCAGGCTGCATTTGTAAATTTCCACCCCTTAAAGCCTTGTTCCAAGGCGCGAGTGCATGGGAGTGAGGCTAGTGCACAAACAAGGCCAAGCTAGCCTTCCATTGGGTTAGGGAACACAGAGACTAATCCAATGGTCGGCAGCATTGGTCTGGTTCATAGCCAACTATTGGCTCATGAGGCTAGTCTCATCTTGTGACAAGCCCCACCTTCTCATTCTGCAGGCCATCTCGTGGTCCCACCTCCACAATCTTCACCCTCCTGGGCAGCTGTCCTCCTTCAGACAGTGTGCACAGCTGCACAAATATGAGTCCAGAACCATCAATACCGACAACATTAAGAATAGGACACATGTCCCATTCTTTAGGGGGAAGTATCAGGGTTACTAAGACATGTACTTGGAACACTTCCCTGAACTATATGCATGCAAGGTTGGGAGTGGTTGGTGGTGCACTGGTAGAGTGAGATTCTCTCTCTAGTGCTCAACTCAGGCTCCGTC
>OZ007506.1:6227475-6290692 GCA_963931865.1 Axinella damicornis | reverse complement strand
GTGCACCAAAGTGCACTGTGATCAGCGCTTCACACTTTCCCACCCAATACCATCCCAGCTGTTGTTTAGTGGTCCACAGGAACAGCTAGGAATTAGTAATCCACACTGCATGTCATAATGAACCCTGTATTGCACCCTGTCTGGTACATCCCACAGGAGCATATGGACACAAATAGTTCACACAGTGTTCTATACCCTGAGGAACGCTCTGTTTTGAATGCCACAAAATCTTTAAACCCCACAAGTAAACAGAGCTGGGAGCAGAATTTCCAGCGCTGCCCTCACTTGTCTTAAATTGCATGCGACCACACAATAGTAACACATTCACGCCAGATTAATTTAGGTAGCTGGTTTGGCAAGTGGCCCGCCCACAAGAGTGTGAGCAACTTCATTCCATTGAAAGACCAAAAGTTCTGAGGCATTTGATATCAATCGTTTCTCCAACATGGATGCCTTCAAGGGTGCAGAACTCCTCAACTGTAGCTGGAACTTCAGCAGTTCACAGGTACATGTAACTGGCATTCCAGAGAAACATGACCTAGTGCAATGTTTGCTAGACCCTCTCCGCCTTCCGTGCGTAGCTCTGCTGCGTGCGCACATGACTGCCAGGCGGAGAGGGGCTGTCGGCTAGACTGCTAGCACCAGTGTTGAATGTACATACCGCTAAGTGAGAACACAATCAATTTTTACCAGCCGGCCACGTATGAACCGCACAGCTGGTTGGTTCCTTCGTGTTCTCTGTTGGTTTGTCTGGTCGTGGGTTTACATGCGTATCACATTGCATGTACGAAGGATGTCAGAATCGGCCAGACTTGCGAGTTTGTGAAGCCGAGGAGCAGATCTAGAGGTCTGCCAGATGCAGCCAGAAGCAAGCCACAAACAGTGATGCCTACAGAGTAGTTAACAGACTGAGGATGGCCGCCAGGATAGCAAGTGAGACCCTCACGACAATCTACAAAAAAGGACAGAAACAGCTGACTCAATACTGAGCTGAGCCTTTCTACAGCCAAGAAGAGTCTCCACCATTTAGCTGCTTGAAAAGATCAACAATGAACAAATGTCTCAGTTATGAGACCGCTGCTAGAAAGAAAGCAATGTACAGTACTTCAACGCGTGCTCTTGCCTAGCCTTGTTCCCAGGCCCTCAGAACGAGGCTAGCTCTTGCCCTAATAACTGTAGCTGCTTTTCTTTCAACATGTAGAGAGGCAGTTCATACTGCCATGACCTGGGAATGAGGATGCATGCAGTGGATTGGAGAATGTCACATGCAAACTTACAGCTTTCATCATCATCATCAGGGTAGAAAACAACTGCTTTTCTCTCCGGAAAGAGCAGTGCTACTGAGAGCACCAGTGTCACCACCTGCACCAAAGCAATCACACGCATGATTGAAGTCATAAGGCAACACATTAATGGCTAGACTCTTCCAATCTCTTATGTGTGTCTGTTCTTTTGTCGACTATTAATGTGAGTGTAGCTCGTGTTCTGCATAGGATGCTTGTATTGTTACATGAGAATTTTGACACTTGTATAGAACAGGGTTACTTTAGATTTGGAAAAGCAGGGGCAGCGGCACAGGGGGGCAAGCCCCCCCCCCCCCCCCCCCCCCCCCCCCCCCCAAAAAAAAATTTCTTTTTTCGATCTTATCTTCTAAATGTAATAAAAGGTAGCAGTTCCTAGATGACTTGCCCCCCCCCCCCCCCCCCCAATTGTAAATATGTGCCGCCGCCCCTGAAAAGGAACACTACACAGGGAATTACAATCCTAATTATGGTGATCAAGATAATACACTCTTGATATCTGATAGTTAGAGAGATTTATAGGTTCCACCTGCATTTGCAGGTGCATAGAGCTGTAACACAATATTAATCTCAGCTAAGATAACAGTCTAAGGGTTGACTTACTGCAAGTGCCATGTATATAGCGGCATGAATAGTTTCTGTGACCTGCAGATAACATAGTGTGCATGTTGTGTGCATGGCGAGAAAAAGTATTTACAGTGAACTTGCTTACAAAGTATTTTGAAACACATGCAGATTGCAGGGCCTAAACTTTCCAATAATGACTACTAGCCCAGTTGCTGTCACTTGGTGTGTATACAAGCCGTTCATCTATTGGGGGGACTTCCTCCCTAGTTAATGCTTACAATGCGAAATCACCTTTTTCTTTTGTGGTGTGTGTGTCATAATATACTGAGGAGAGCCTTGGAATTATTGTCAAGTAGAAGGAAGCCTGGCATTGGAATGTATCAGTGAATCACATGGGAGGGGGGAGCCTGGATCAGAACAAAGCCAACTTACAGCATAGGAAACTAAACACTCCTCTTCCATCCTTCTCCTCCCTCCACTCCCCGCCTCCTCCACGCTGGTGTCAGGGCAGCCAATGCCGTTTCTTCTCCACCAGTTGTCATTGCCGAGGGTCAGACCAAGATAGTGTTCCTTCTGTGTGGGGGGGATGAGTGCATTGTGTGTGTGTGTGTGTGTGTATGTGTGTGTGTGTGTGTGTGTGTGTGTGTGTGCACATGTGTGCGTGCGTGTGCGTGTGCATGTGTGTGTGTGTGTGTGGGTGTGTTGGGGGAGGAACATGGGGCAGGGTAATCTTGTACTTCCGCATTTTGATGTGAGGTGAATTTGGGGCTGTCCACTCTATGGAATTTTGAAGTGTCTGCATTTCAGGTGAACAACAGACATGAATGGATGTTCAAGTGACATGTCCTTGTGAGGTGATTGCTATGTGCAGGTGCCTTTAGAGAGTGATCCAATTGCAAACCTGTCATCCTGTGTATCAGTATTTTCTGAGTATTAAATTTGAATTCTTAGCAATACAGCTGTTGTGGTAGTGGAGCCTGGCAGTGTTCCAGGATGTCATTGGGAGCTATAGGCATGGTGTCTCGTTCCAGGATGTCATTGGGAGCTATAGGCATGGTGTCCCGTTCCAGGATGTCATTGGGAGCTATAGGCTTGGTGTCTCGTTCCAGGATGTCATTGGGAGCTATAGGCTTGGTGTCTCGTTCCAGGATGTCATTGTGGAGCTACACATAGGCTTGGTGTCTCTGGGAAATCATTGAGCAACAAAATGGTCGGGCTCTGGGAAGCAATCAGAGATAATTTCCAAATATGTTGAGTGGCCTGTTAACAGTATACACACACACACCCGCACTACCCATATACATTCTACACACACACACTCATTCACTCACTTAATTAGCCCTATCCTCGTTCCCAGGCCGTTCCCACCGCCAGTATTTCATCACTTCCAGTATGAAATACGGCGGGGGAAGGCCTGGGAGATCTGGTCACGTGCGATGACATCAGGTAGACAGACGGTAGACACACGGGGGGCGGTGCCCAACTGTTAAAATACCTGTTTCACATTGATCCGTCCCCGGCGTTGTGAACAACAAACGGTATCGATCGTCTGCCTTGCGAACGCTCTGATATCCAGCCATTGGACGGACAGTACAACACAGGACGTCGAGATATTATTATAAAATATTCTTCGTCGGGTACCGCCCTCCGTGTGTCTACCATGTGTCTACTTGATGGCATCGCACGTGACCAGATCTCCTAGGCCTTCCCCTGCCGTATTTCATACTGGAAGCGATGAAATACTGGCGGTGGGAACAGCCTGGGAACAAGGCTACTTAGCCCTATGCAGGTCTGCATACATGCACATGCGCACTCCCGCACATACTCCATCCCATGCAACTCTCCACGTACGAAACTACATGCACAACATTCGCATGAATATCACGTCCATGCTCCACCACACACCTGTCCACATATGCACACCACCGCACGCTCCACCCCTCCACCACACACCTGTCTACATATGCACACCACCGCACGCTCCACCCCTCCACCACACACCTGTCCACATATGCACACCACCGCACGCTCCACCCCTCCACCACACACCTGTCCACATATGCACACTACCGCACCCTCCACCCCTCCACCACACACCTGTCCACATATGCACACCACTGCATGCTCCACCCCTCCACCACACACCTGTCCACATATGCACACCACCGCACACTCCACCCCTCCACATTGATGGATACAATAATATCACACATACACTCACCTCATTCAGTAACCCTACGTCATTGTATATGAAGATCACCACAAGATTCAGTCCAATTGATATCACATTCCATGTGCAGTACTGCAAGAGAGAGGAAAGGATTGAGGTATGTATCTACCATGTACTAACAATCATGGCATACAGCTGTATGCTGCTGGCAGTTGGCAATGGGGGTTGGGGATGTGTGTTCGTGGGAGGTGGGGATGTGTGGGCCGGGTGTGGGGGTGAGCTTAACATCCTGGGGAAAAAAATTGCTCCATTCTCATTCCATTCACATGTGCATGTGGGAAGGTGTATGTAAGCAGCTATACAATCCTCTGTATGCACACATTGGTAGCAAGGATCGAATTACAGCAACATCAAAAGTTGGCAAGGGAGAGGGAATATGGTCTCTGAATGCAAGATGAAGTGGGTTACAATTGGCTCAGGGACTTGTACAGTATCAGTGTTTGCTTGCAGCCTATGGCTGGCAATTCATAACAATATGTCTTGATGAGTGTTTGTTTGAGGTCTGATTTCTGCTGCAATGCAATCATGGACATCAGACACAGTGTAGCTGTCTGTGACCGCAAAGGATAGAGACAACAGACACGTCCATATGTGTGCACACCCATGACCCACCCAGCACGCATGACAAGCCGAGTTGCAAGAAACCGAGTTGCAAGATACCCATTAGTAAACAAAAGAACGTACAGTGTAGCTGTTACAGTAATGGATAGACAGACAATATGTCCATATCCACACACATATGACCTACCAGCTGCAAACATGCCCATCAGTTAGGAAAACATTCTCAAAAATGATACTTATTGTACATACCTAAAATGCAAATGAACAGCTGACCTCAGGCCAGGCAGGCCAGGACCAGCAGTCACATTTGAAGGCAGAAACCTAGCCGATTTCCCAGGCTCTCCCCCACAGGGTAAACAGATTCATGACAAGAGTGGATGAAGGACTGAGAACAAGCTGCTAGCCTCAACGTCTCCTGAACTGCCAATTTTTGGTCTCACCAACTTTGATTCATGCATGCCACTCCCCAAATTTCCTGCTGTACAGGAGCACTCTTGACAGTATGTACAAGCAACTTTTCCTGCAGGCTTAAGTTAGCTTGCATTGGCGTGGAATGGAAAATGGGGGAGCCCGTAATAAGGAATAACGGAATAGCTGGACAACAAGATCATTACTGGGCGTCATAATGTATAGCAGTTAGATTTTACCCTACGCCCACTGGCACAACATACTGTCCACTTAGATCGATTCCAGGATTAGAGACTGCTGGTATGTGCCAGCAGAGACTTTCTTTATTGGTAGGTAATTACCGAAGCCAAGCCTCCTGACCAAGTGGCACTGTCATAGCAAGAACAAATTAAGGTAGGATTACACCTTTACCATTGAGAACACAGCCCTAACGGTGTAATCCTACCTGTTACCACTGAAAGCAACTACTTTATTCCCAACCCATTCCTACTTTCAGTTTCAGATCACTTGCAATGGCCATCTAGAGTTGTACTGATACGGAATTTAGCCAATACTCCAATAACCAATATCAATAGCAAATATTTGCTGATAATAATAGCCGATCTATCTATCTATCTATCTACGTACATCTACTTTCAGTCTATTTTGTGGCCAATTATAGCTCATATCTGATAGTCGATCCAAGTGTCGGCGTAATATTAGTGGATAGGGAGGACCTGCTATCTGATAGCTGATCCGAGTATCGGTGCATAAAGAGGGCTATTCTCGGCCCCAGACCCAAACCAACCCCAGCATAGATTGCTTCCATTTGCTGACAAAGTTCTCACAAATCTGCTTGCAGATCAGATAGCTACTACGGTTTGCCAACTGCTCACAGCCACAATTAGCTCACTCAAAGAAGAGAACAAAATTCACACACAAAACAATATTTCATGCTTGCTGTTTGGTGCTTAGCAACCAATTGCTTTCAACTTTGAGTAGAACGGGGCGGAGGGAGTGGTGGGGTGTGGCAGCAGGTTATTGTGGTAAGGGACATGGACTATTAGTTTAGATTGCTAAGCAACAGAAACAAAGCGACAGACAACACACAGACAACACAGCGACATCAACAGCGTGTGTAATACAGTTACTCTTTCATTACTTGCCATTCAATGTCAGTACAAGTTATATATGTTTTGACTGGCTATGTGCATAGCTACACCCGAAACATGCAGTACTGTACATGATTATTCTGTACCTGTTTATTCTCCAAACGTCCGTCAATCACAAGGTACAAGTAAACAACTAGCGACTGATATTCTAAACCCAAACAGTCTGAGAGTGCTGCAAGCGTAGCCTCGTTCTCAGCGAAATGATTGGGTTACTACCAGCCTACGAAGAAATAAATGACTAGACAGAAATACGCCTGAAGAAGATTACCACAGTGTGATTGAACTATAATCGGTTTCCTTGATCTAATTGCTGTTAAAGTATACCCGACCTTCCGCACAATTAAGCTACTCTATGTACCTGACCGTATTTCCTTACAGAACTCAGTCTGGAGTGTCGGTAGGTCAGACATACCAGCTGACATGGAGGGGGGGGGGGGGGGGGGATATATGATGCAGCCACTCATGAAGTGAAAAGGGCGCTGCCTCCCACACATGTGATGTGGTAATACAGTACCTGCTGTTTACACTAGGGCTTGAGCCCAAGCGGTAGTGCATCATTATTCATAGTCAGTTCACTCAGTGGTCACTTTGTGGTGTCTGCCTGAAACAACCAAAACAAGACCGCATGGAGACAAACACATTAGTTTGGGCAAGAGCTGTAGGTGCACATGGAACTCCCAGGGGTGGCCAGACCACAACCTTTGGTAAACAATATGACTAGAGTCCTAGCCTTGTGTGACAAATGCTGCGGTGAGAAGGACAGGGTATGAGGCTAATGAAGTCCACTTTAACGGATAAAAAGCAGCCCTGCAATTGCTCTATACCAACCACTACTCACTGCAATCATTTGGGACAGAGATTGCACTTTGGGGCTCACCCTGGGAAGTTGAGACAATCACAACAGCTAGTAGTTGACTTAGTAAAGGGGAAGAAAAACCTACATCCTGGTGAGCAGTGGATAATGAAGTACAGATGGAATACAAATACAGCATAGTCCCATTCCAAACCAATCTGGGAATTGTGGAATGGACTCTATTCACATACAGTACCACCACTAATACTGCTACTGGTTAATTGGTGTGTTTATTGTCACATGTACGTGTTACCTAGCATTGTTCCTAGTTGTGTCATACTATATTTGGTAGTGCACAGTTTTGTATAAATATGCTGCTGTTGTACCATTGAAATGATATTTCCTACCACCAAGACGTTAACAGGCTGAGCAAGATCCTGCATTGATTATCATACCCTCATATCCCCACCTGCATCAGTTATTTTGATCACCTACAGGGTCCTGGAACTGGCCTAGGTCCCTTATTAACAATCTTCTACAGAAAAACTGACTCCTCTAAAGTTTTGGTGATTGATCAGAAATTCTCTATAGCCATTAAACTTTTCATGGGAGTTGGTTATCCTTGCAGAGAATGATAATAGACAATGGACAGAGCTGTGTGCTACATTGTACATGATGCTCTGCAAGACACATGACTGTGGGTGTGACCGGCCAGGCAGAGAGGGGCTAGCTGCTAGACTGACTCTAGTGAGGATCAACGCACCATCACAGACATATCAAAGGTTTAACTTCCAGTGTTCCCCCCAAAGGTGGGTAGCTATGCAACACACTTTAACAGGTACACAGGAAGCCACACCCCTCACTCTTTCTACCAATGTATCATACAATTTTTGTCATGATCTACTCAAAAATTTCTGTGGGAAGAGCTGCTAACATGATCCTGGAGCAAGTGAACTGCACAAGCACTACAAATGTCACACATCCCATGAAGACGTACAACTAGCTCTGACACCACACACATACCACTCCAATGGCCAGCCTCTCCGGGATGCACACCCCTGCCATTCCAGTGAGGATGCACAGAGCAGTCATGCCGTTGATCAGCATGGTGCCCCACATCTGGCCAAAGACGTCAAACACCATCCGCTCCACAGAAAGAAGCTGCAAAGAATGTTTTATTTTACTATAACCATGGTGTATAGGATGAATACAATTACAACCACATCACCGTTGAAAATTTCCATAGTGAAAACTATTATTTTGGCTGGAGCCCAAGCAATGTGAGTACAGAACAGAACACATCAAAGCGGAGGCAACACCCTGCATTCAATGTTGTCTCCTTGGCATCCAGTTACAGTACAAAGCATTTGAGAGCAAATCTTCTGGCACTTTCTGAATGTCCCCATCAAGTGTTTATCAAAGCATTATCTTACAGCATGGCGAAATCACATCGTTCATAGGAAATGTATACGACATGGATATTGGTCCGGCAGGAAGTACATACTTTAAGTATAGGTAACAGACAGATCTCCAAAATTTGCTGAGGGTGGTCCAACTATATCAATTTCACAGTTCAAGTGCACAGCATATACTTAGGAGTTACTCACTGGTCGCGTCCTCCCTAAAAGCAATTTCTAGCTGACAGGACAACAGCATGATATTGAAACCATACTGTGTAGTCTATGCCCTATGCACAGAAGTTTTAGTTACACCATGGTGTAACGTCAAAGTTACACCATATGGTTAGTAACACATTGCTGCAAATTGAGTTTGTATACCAACATGTTTCTGACTATTATCATCAGTTCCTCGAACAACAATCACAAGCCAGTCAGTTTAGATCTCAGTGAAGAATTAAAGTTACTGCGCATAAAAACCTCCAGCCATGCTAACTGCAATTCTACATGCACAACATAATGGAATTTATGGCGGTATCTGCATCATTGCATGCACATGGACTTACTTACCAAGCTCAAGAAAGAGAGCAGATAGAAAGCAATGGCTACTGCCTTCCTCCATCCCGCGTACGTCGCCATCTCACCAAGCAGCTAGCCACTTGTAGGCAACTTGCAAATAAATACGGCTTTGTCGGCACAGACTAGACAAGTAGTCTGGCCTAGCCTCGTTCCCAGGCCTCCGCCCAGGCCTGGGAACGAGGCAAGCTGTGGGCATTATTAATTTTGTCAAGTTTGGGGGGAGAACCCTTCATTTATGCGTTTGACTGATTCAATTAAAGATGGCTGCTGAAGCAACTGCTTCAGCTCCCCGCAGCTTCTGCGAGCGCCAGAAAGCGCTGTGTCTGCTGTCATCTCTTGTCGAGGAGCACGAGCAATGGATGGGCTCACTGCTGCAGCATCTAGGCTGGAAGAGGGACAGTCTGCTACCAAAGGCGAGCGACAGAGCTAGACCATAATATTTTCTCAGACATATTGCATTTAAGACGAACAGCGATACAAAAAGTGAGGTTAAACAACATGGAAACAGTACAATCTGAACCAGAATGCTCTGGAACTAAGAACGTGTTAGTCCAAAGGTCAAAGTTCAGGGTTCACCGCATGACACTGCACGTGCAGAAGTAGTCTCGCAGGCCAGCCTCTCGCCACACCCACTGCGGGGAGGGGAGAGTCTGGGAAAATTCCCATCATCGTCTCGTATCTAACACGCCAGGAATTTCTTGGCGTGTTAAGTGGATTCAATGGAGCGGCGGTTGCCTTTCAGTACACTAGTATGTACCCCAGCATCAATGGTTTTTTACTACACACACTCCCAATTATGTTCGCACCTACTTAGCCAGCTGCCCTACTGCTGATCGTGCAATACGAGAGCCATATGGCAATTTTCCCAGACTCTCCCCTCCCCGCAGTGGGTGTGGCGAGAGGCTGGCCCGCGAGACTAGTGCAGAAGTGGACCATTATTTTGGGAGATGGGGATTCCATAGGAACATTTGTGTCACAGGAAATCTTTGGTATCTCCAAACATCGAACGCTATATCTCATCTTCAGTTACGAAAATCTTGCAAACTTTGTTTTCAGAACTTGAAAGTTATTGGTTAGTTACAGCTTGTAATATCAAACAAAGAACGATGACATCACGATAAATTAATTTCGGCATAGGCCTATAGTAGAATTTGAAATCTGGTTGGCCAATGTGGCTTAACACTGACAGCAGCATTCCGACATTGGATCCATAGTTTTACCCAAGACATTTTCCTCACTGCTCTCCCTGCCTCAATGTCCACACAACTAGTGCTGTGCCATGCTACCACACACAATAGAGTCCTCTCTATGTGTGACAGTATTCACATAATAGCTGTAGGTTTTTTTGTCCCATTCCAGTGATTCCACTCCAATTGCTTGTACATGCATGTGGGAGAGAGCCTGGGAACGAGGCTATGTTCTGAGAGTTATCATATTAACCACATGTGTTTCCCATCCTCAGGAAGTGCAGGCCCACCCCACTCTGATACAGTGTCCTGTTAACAAGCACCACTTCATTCCGAGGGCGTCAGTGGAGGAACACACACAAAAGTGCCGGTATGCGGCTCTGGGGGTTCAAAGCGACATTGAGGTAACTAGGTCCATTGAGTCAGTTATCCTCCTGGGGTTTCCTTGTGGTTTGCTAGGAGCCAAGTTATGGGAGGTACAGCAGTGCTGTAAACTCCTAACGTCACCTGGTACCAAGCACTTCTTACTACAAGCCATAGATGTAATTCTAGCCTCGTTCACAGGCCCAAGACGGGGGCCTGAGAACGAGGCTAAGGTGGTTCGGTTCAACCCTGCGGCCAGTAGAGGGCAGTTTCATGTGGCATTTCAGGAAATGCACATGACAACTAGCAGCCATTTCTGTGGACCAGAGCTTAGCATGCAGCACTTGCACTTGCACTTGACTTCCCTTGAGGGGGTTTACCACGATGGTGGCTAACGTGGGTCTGGAGAAGGCAGAGCCTATGGACCCAGGTCCCCCGGGACCGACGGCTTTACATCCCCTCCGAAGGATGCGGTGTGAACTATTTCAGGTGAAACGCCTTCAAGAACACACCTACTCAGCAACAAGGTTCATAGAATTTGTGGTCCTAAACTGGTGATAGTTGGAAGTGTGTTCAGTAGTGCTAATTGCTGACTGGCAGCATAGTACAGAGCTCTTGAGGTTCACTAGAATGGTTTGTCAATGGGAGTCTCCGGCATAAAATATGTCATGATTTGCAAGAGTATTCCCAGTAGGGGAAATATTGTCCCATGTAATGTGTGCGTTAATTGGAATGAGCCGTAGGCTAACCGCCTACAGGCAACCTGGGAACGAGGCTAGCTGTAACTATGAGGTGGTGGATGCAATCACTATTACAATCATGCTAGTCTCGTGCTCGATCTACTAGAAGTTACACTCCTGGTAGGGGAAAAATTGTGCCGCGTACTGAAATGTAAATAATGTAACCTTTGACTACCTTAGGAATGGCCTACGAAGAAGCTGCCTACACCACCGTGATCGCTATCATGCAGTGACCCAAGCGTACAATTTGTGTGCTGAAATTTACCTTGGTGCTGGAGATACGATCGCTTTTGTCGTGCCGTCGGCCGCCATTAATGTTGCTCGAGCCACTTCGACTTTCATTGCCAGAACAGCTCTCACGAAAGACCCACAGAGATTCTGACCACACGGTCGTGATCGCTCTTGTTCACTGATTCTTACTTGCCGACACTCACAGTGCTGGCAAAGTTATGAGCGCTGTAATAATTTCTTGTCTTCCCTTTGGACGCCATTGATAGCAATCGACTTAGCGTGGCTGCCACGTGGCATGTGCAATGAACTGCAATACTTAGCTTGCGCGCGCTACAGCGAGTCGCAACCGGGTTTGCAATGGCTACCAGGAGTGTGTTTGCCCCTCGGAAACACGTGCAGTAACATTGGGTGTGCTAGCACACTTCCGTGGAATGTAATCACGGTGTTAATTTGAAACCACATAGAGGTGATAATTCAAAACAAAAACCACTATGCAGCATCAACAAGTCTAGAAGCTTGACGCAAAGCCCCATCCGACATCTTGACTTTCCCCGTTAGTAGCATGCTGAAGAGTTCACTTCCAAGTACCAAGCAAGCGCTTGATCTTTACTGATATGGTCATATCCGAGCTTCTGAAATGCTTCCGAGAGTGCCAAATCATCAACCAATGACTCTTCAAACTTGTGGGACAACCGACGGACTAGAACGTTGGTCTCCATGTTCACACGTTTGTCTTCAGAATTGCAGATTGTGCTGAAACTCACCTTGGTAGTGGAGGTACATATGTATGAGTGCCTTTGTCTTCCTGTGAGTCGCAGCGAAGATTCTGAATCCATCGTCGTGATTGCCGCCATGCATTAAAATTGTAAACTAGATGAATGCAGTGGAGTGAGCCTGAGCAAGACGTATGCAAGCACAAGCACTGCACACAGTGAGATCTCAGATTCTAGTCATGACTAGAGTCTGAGATCTAAGTGTGCATTTTGATATGAATATCAAAGTGCACACTTAGAAGTTGCACTAGCCTACCCCTACCTGGAGGAGTTATGAGCACATCACTGTGGTTGTGTAGCTCGCAGGAACATTCTGAACAAACTGTCATGATCTCTGTCGTGTACTGGCCCTCTCACCTTAGTGGTGAAGTTGGAGCACTTTTGTCTTCCTGTTGGCCATCATTACTCTCACCCTGTGGGTACTTGAGCGGACACTGATTGCATCCGCAAACTTGTACCTAAAGTCAGCCTTGTTGCAAGGCTATCCATTCAAGACGGCTGGCTAGCGTGCATGTCATGACAGTCAAGTGGGTTCCCAATTGAGATTTTTCTAGCCTCGTTCCCAGGCCTTCTACACCTCCAGTTTCTGCATGCGAGCAAACACTGGAGGTGTAGAAGGCTGGGAACGAGGCTAGAGGTACAGGGAGGCAGAGATACGTTCTGGCGAGTTGACTCAGGAGTGGGTAGTTGCCCTCCACTAGACCAAGGGGTCATCTTTTCAAGGGACGATTTGCTCTTCAGCAATTTTTCTTCCCTCCAACACTGTACAGCTGGTCCCAGTTCTGCATGTTTGGGACTGTGCAACTTTGGCATGAAGAGATCCCACAAGCCAGTCTCCATGTTAGTGGATTGTGTGTCATCACCAGATGGACAAGAATCTGCAGGCACAAGCCCCACCATCTCCTGGATAATCCACTGCTCTGCTTGGCATACTGCCCCAGAATCATGGAAGGCCTGTTTCTTAATGCGAGGGTCAAGCAGAGTGGAATGGCCAGCAAGTGAGCTCTCTCAATGTTTGTGAAACGGCGTCTCAATTGGGCAGTCAGCTTAGTGACCACAGTGACATCCTTGTCAGTTCCAGTGGTCAAGTCCTGAAGGGATCTTGCAAGGTGTATAATCTTCGAAATAGAAGCGTACTTCTCATCTGACACCTCTCTCGTGGTGGCCTAAAACGACTTCAAAACAGCAACAGCGGACTTCAGTAGCTCCACATTAGGCACACGTCATTGCGATTCGCTAGGCAAAGAGCAGTGGTGATAGCCTGATGCTGCTCAGTGATGCAGATAGTAGCCATCTTGTTTAAACTTCCTGGATGAGCTTATGATCGGGAATGCCCTGGGTCTCCTTCAGCTTCTCTGTGGCCTTCACACTGTGATGGACTGCTTGCACTTCCTCTTGAGGTCATGCACACTTGCACCAGCCTTGATCGCTGCAGCAACAGTGTTTGCAGCGTTGTCCGTAACCAGTGCTACTACTTTGCTGGAAATCTCCCACGATCCTGCAACCCTCTGAAGTGCTGTTATCAGCAGTATGGTCGTTGTTCAACTCAAACGTTTCAGGTACAAGTGTTTCAGCTCCCACGAAGAGGTAAGGAAGTGACAGGTAAGAGTGAGGTAGCTCTGTGTTGTCCTGGATGTCCAGATGTCACTTGTGATAACTACGTGCGAGATCTGTGCAAGTTCCTGCTTGATCTCCACCAATCATTCGCATGAGGGTTCTCCTGCTGGGCAGCTGGTACAGTGAGTCTAGTAAATGTAAATGTACCAAGAGACTGAGATCCCATGTCCTCCACAGTTGATGCCGGTTGCATGTACGTTGCGATCATCTTCAAAAGAGCTTTATCAATTTGCTTGCGTCGTAGGATACTTTGCCCACTCAGAACAGCATGTTTCACTGTTACATATTCGTGTGTGGCTATCACTCTTTCGCTTCTTGGCTGCTTTCTGCTCATCCTCCTTCCTTTGCTTTTCAGCCTCTTTGTACTGCTTGCATAATTATCTACTGCTCATCACAAACATTTGCAATGTGCTTGGAAGTGTCGCTGGAATGCTTCACAACCTCCGAGCAGACAGTGCAGTGCAATGCTCCTGCAGCTTCAGGTAACCTCTTAAAGTATAGCCAATGGCATACGGCACGCCTGGTGTAATGGATGCATCAGCCAAGATCTTAGAATAAGATTCAGCCTCGCTATCACCATCCGATGTCATCACGAATCCTCTTTGGGCATGTGGAAAGGTTCAAAGGTTGGAATCGTGGACGTCACACATGCGCACAAATACGTGCACGTATCAAATCACACTGATACTGTATTGGCAGTACTGACAGTATCAAATATTGGGTATCGGTATCGGCCCATCCCTATCAGGTGTAATGCATTGCAGTTGCACATCAGCTTTCAGGATTGGTGTGAGGGACACCGTCTTAACGTACTTCGTATCCATGGCACAGTATAGTCACCTGTCTACTCTCAAGTAACATGAGAATATGTTGCCTAGTGCAAACTACAGCAACACAATAGTCATTTATGTACTTTGACCCCAGGGTGGCATGTGGCACATGCACTACGCACCCAATCGGTGCAGTTTGCATAATTGCAACATGGGTGGGGTGAGGGTTTGCACTTTATTACATGTATTTTCATTTTGACTAGCTGTCCCCATCCGCTTGGCCTTCTAAAAGCATGGGTAGATAATGGCAGAGCATCTGTGTATGTTAACTCTTCACTAATCTTTCTATACACAGAACCTGTCATGTGATGGTGGTTTCCTATATGATGACTCGGTTGTTCCCTGCATTGAGATTGGTAGGTTTGATTGTTCTCATGACATTATGTTGTGACATCATTATGACATCACTTTTAAGGCCATCCTAGATACTGTTGTTGTTGTTCCATGTAGATTCATCTGTGCAGACAGCTGTAGCAAGACTTGCCAGGGAGTCTAAAGTCAGCCAAGAAAGGTAACTAGCAACTTATGGTGCTGCGAGTTGACGCAAAGTAACGTTCAACTTGTGTAACCATGTGTCTTATCATTGGGCAAGCGTGAGCGAGCCCCACGCTAGACTAAGTTGTAGTCGAGCACAGCTCGCGCTTTTGTCGGTTTGTCTCCCATAACCATAAATCTGCCACATGCAATATAGTGTACGAAACATTCCGGACGTCATACCATAAATCTCCACTGTGCGCGAGAGTCTGGTACCGAGACCCATTCTACCTGCTCAATGGACGATGGTGACAACAAAGACGCAGACCGCTTGTGACCTACCTATTCATTGGCTAGAGGCCTAGAGCGATGGGCGAACCATGAACAGTCTACCTCTGTTCCTCCTCAGTGGCGACAGCAAAGACGGACACCGCTGGTGGACCTACCTATCCATTGACCTGGCAAAGCTGTAGCTACATGTCCTGCAGAACACATGGTGTGCTTGACCAGTGTGCAGCGTGCATATAGGTTGTGTGTTACCTGCCATATCGCGCCGCTAGACGGCTTCAGCTAGCCTGACTCGCAATTCTTGTTTTGTGAGTGTGAGTGTACTTTTGGTATGATATTCTGTGGCCTGAGGTTGTACTGTGCTCATGCAGTCACATTCTGATGACAGTGCATACAACTGTTCCACATTCTGTACGTGCACTTGCTCACGCTCGCCCCACAATGTCACACTTTCCACTAGTATGGTATAAAAATGATCTATGGTTTTGTTGAATAGCCATCTACAAAACTCCTTTGAGAGAAAAATACAAACACCAGTGTATTCATGTATATCATCAAGGGCGTATCGAGCCGCCAAAGGCGCCCTTGATATCATCTCATTAGTCTCGTTCCCCTCTGAGAGGGTCTGGGCACGAGACTAATCATCCCATATAATGGTCGATTTTCACTAGGGCCTGGGAATGAGGCTAGGAGATAAGCTAGCCTCGTTTCCGAGAAAGGGCCTGGCAACTTCCAAACAGATGTAATGTCACGGCAATTGTCATTCGAGCAGTGACTATTAGTGCATGTGATACATGTAGTTAGCGAGCCTGATTATTGGAAGCATGTTTGATGCAGGTTCTAAATACAACAGAAATCCAGCAAAAGTCGTTCAAACAAAAATTGTCATGCAGAACGGCTACAGTACATGATCAAGCAATTAAGGTTGCAAGCAATCGACTCGCAATTGGGTGTGTCTGTAATATTTCAACCACATGACACAATTTGGTTGTCATGTGATGATATTCTGATATTTGATTGGTACTGCAAAATTTCTGGAAGCAGAAGTTGCCAGGCCCATTGCTCCTACAGCCTGGGGCAGGAGCGCATAATGACATCATTATGACATCATTATGCGCTCCTTCCTGGGAACTAGCCTCATACCCAGGCCCACACGCGGAACGCAGAAGAGGGCCTGGTGACGCTTGGCAAAATTCACGTATATGCTCAGTCAGCGTAACTGTGTAAGCGATTACATTCCTTACTTGGATGCATATGAATTCACCAGCAGGTAGCTGTTGGTGATGTCTAAGTAGAAAGTCCTTGCCAAGGAGCGACCAGTGGCGAGTCTTGAAAGCTAGAACAGCGGTTTTGTCAAACGGCTACAACTTTCACACGGTTAAAATGTAATTAATTGGCAATAGACAAATGTGATTCGCAAACCCGAAATTAAGACTGCTGACCTCAGCACATACGGGAATTTTGCCAAATGTGACCAGGCCCACTTCCGCGTTATGAGAGGAGCTAGAGAACGTGAATGAATTACTTAGGCCTGATAAAAATCAAGCCTTCCAAAAATTATTCTGCCCAATAAATCGGGCCTTCCAAAAATTTATGCTTCAAGTCACTAGTAGGTTTTTATACTGCCCAGTAGTCTGCTACACTTGTGGGTTTTGTGGTTTATTCAGTATTCATAGCCTGTTGGTGCCAACTGCTTCAAATTTTGATTTTAGATGTTTTTCTTTTTGTCCAGTGTTTCTGCACCACTGGTTCCTTTTAGGAGGGACTTTATTGACCAATCAGAGGTGGTTGTGGAGTCACATGACAGTCTTGTGACCCAGGAGTACTTCTCTAGTCTAGAGGACAGCTGCTCAGCTCCGAGTGAGGTCATTGCACAGCACCCCACTCAAGTTATCAGGTGTGTGTACATGTGAGTGTATGCATGTGTGTGAGTGTATGTGCATGTGTAGGTGTGTGGGTGTGTGTGGGAGTGTGAGTAACATTCAAATGTGACCCCTTGGTTTGGTCATGAATATGGGTAACTGTGTGAATATTGGTAACGTATTCATAGCTAGTAATGTATGGCTGCTCCCAGGAGGCTCTATATAGACTATGGAGATTGTTGTGCTATACTGTAAGTGGGTTATTTTATGAGAGGGGGGGGGGAGGGGACAGATTCTCTGAAACAGAAACAGAAACTAGCCTCGTTCCCAGGCCGTTCCCACTGCCAGTATTTGATTAGCCTTGCTCCCAGGCCGCGTGGGAAAAGAGAAAGCGCTTTCTCTCCTCCCACGCGGCCTGGGAGCGAGGCTAGTATTTGATCTCTTCCAGTATGAAATACGGCAGGGGAAGGCCTGGGAGATCTGACAACAATGGAGCTGGAACACATTATATGAAGATTTCATGAATCCAAGCACACTTGGACTCGGGACTCCAGGTATAGAGATTGTCTGCAAGTCCGCATGACTGATACGCTGCTGCTGTCCGCCTGCAGATTGATGTCCTCCTGCAAGCTTTTGACGCTGCTTTAGAAAGCCTAGGCTACCAGATGCTATCGATGTTGGAGTGCATGCAACTGGTCGAGGGATAAAATGCACTGTTGGTCATATGAAAATCTCTCAATTACTCTCTCTGTCCCCCCCCCCCCCCCCCCCCCCCCCCCCCTCCCCCGAACGGCCAGAAGGCACCATCTTTGGAGTGGAAAATAAATATTTTCAGTCTTGGGGCCACCTTCATTGGAGAACAGTGTGAACTGCGGAGCTCGGAATTGCACTAGCATTTTGCTAAAGGCCTACGGATTCATTCGATGTATGCATCATGTGTGAGAAGTTAGCTCCTGTCCGATCTTTTATGAACCTTTCGGACATTGACATTGAGAGCTTATTGGTGCATAAGGGCGACATGAAAATAAATGTACCGTCTGCACATGAAACTCTCAATGTTCCAACCTCCTTGATGGACTAAGTCCGTGAATGGAGTTGCCACTTTCATAAAGCTGTGCATGATTGATGACATGACGGAACACTCCAGTATGACACTGACCCCATAGATTTGTAAAGGCGTGGAAGCTTGTGCCTCAAGACTTTGTCTCCATCGCCCTCTCTACCATTAACGTGGGAGAAGTGAAGGGATGGCTGTTCAAGCACCTACCCCAAGACCATGCACTCAGGTATGTACATGTATCTACTCACAGCTACTCAATGTTCTCGCGTGTGTGTGTGTAGAATGTGACCAGAGTATGTCTTTGAAAGGAAACACACATGAATGAAAAATTTGTTAAGGAGCCTGGTTAACACCGCATGAATGCATGACATTGTGGAGTGAGCATGAACGAGCTGAGGAGACATTGCGGAATCAAAAGTTGCTCAGTGAGGTCACACTCATACAGTGTAGGATGTTTGTGGTAGTTGTTGGCACGAGTCTAGCAGGGTAGCTACCCGTAGTCTTGACCCTTCGCACGCTCACGTCTTCCTCACACGCGTGCAAAGTGTGTGAATATAATTTCAACCCTTCCTTCCTGATTGCTCTTTGCTTTTGTCTTCTGCACTTTTCATACCTTGTCAGCCTCGTTCCCCATGCTATCGACTGTTTCACACGGAATCAGTATGATGTCAGGAATTGTACACTAAATTACATGTGCCGGATTTACGTTATGGAAGACAGATTGATATGGTGTCCACATCCATCGCTCGACTACGACTTGCTAGTATAGGGCTTGCTCATGCTTACATCCAATTGTGTGTGCATCAGTAGTAATCAACTGCAGTCTCTCTGACCGTCTGTCTCTGCCAGTGAGGCAGGAGGATTAACATGGCTGCTATAGCAACCACCCAGAACTACATAGAAGTGGACTGACATGACATGAAGCTGATTTCATGATTGCTCTGGGCACACATCACAATCGTACTCATAAGTTTCCTTTCCTCACACCTTGACCCCTCCCTCCATGTCTCCCTCCTCCTTCCCCTCCCTCCCTCCCTCCCTCCCTCCCTCCCTCCCTCCCTCCCTCCCTCCCTCCCTACCTCCCTCCGTCCCTCCCTCGCTCCCATCCCTTCTTTCCCTCCCTCCCTCCCTCCCTCCCTCCCTCCCTCCCTCCCTCCCTCCCTACCTCCCTACCTCCCTCCCTACCTCCCTCTCTCTGTCCGTCCCTCCCTCGCTCCCATCCCTCCCTCTCCCTCCCTCCTTCCCTCATCCCTCTCACTCTTCCTCCCTCCCTCCCTCATCCCTTTCTCCCTCCCTCCCTCCCTCCCTCCCTCCCTCCCTCCCTCCTCCCTCCCTCCCTCCATTCCTCCGTCCCTCCGTCCCTCATCCCACCACACACACACACAGCACTAAAATAGGGGGTGAGATGCAGGTGGTGGAAGGAATCATGCAGTGGCTGACTCCTGGGCATGATGGAGCGATTGACCCCCTCACCCCTAACACTCTCATGAACATGCTCAAACCTCTCCTTAGACTGAGTAAGATGTCTGTATCCTGAACATGCTCAGACCTCTCCTAAGATGTCTGTTTCACTCACTTTTCTCATCCTCTCGAGTGGATCTCTGGTCTGAGTTATGTAGACGCTAGCTAGTATTACTGTATTCCAAAGAACTATCATTTTTCCTTCTAGTCTTGAGACCAGCTGCATTTTACATCCGGCAGCGAGGGGATTTAAAATGCACTTTTACGTCCATCAAGGAGGGGAGAAATTTCCTCTCCCTGCCGAATGTGCATTTATATTTTTAGGTCTGGCAGGCCTCCCCACTGGACGTAAAAGTGCAGCTGGTCTCAAGACTAGTTTCCTTTCTACCTTTGACCTGCATGTAGTATGTTATAAGTAATGATATATCATCCTCTTTCCCTTCTCCCTCCCGCCTCCTTCCCTCCCTCCCACCCTCCCTCCCTCCCTCCCCCTCCCACCTCCCTCCCCCCCCCCCTCCTCCCCCCTCCCCTTCCTCCCTCCCCCCCTCCCCCCCCTCCCTCCCTCCCTTCTTCCTTCCCCCATCTCACCTCCACCCATCCTTTCCTACCAGAAACACGAGCATTTGTCATGGAGCTATGGAAGTTCCTCCACATCAGCAGATTACAGAGAGAGCATAGCATCTCAGACAGTGTTGTAGAAGACCTGCCTCCCCTCACCCTAGCTCAAACTACCGGGAAAGAACCCAGCCTTGTGGGGAGGATTAAGGTTAGATGAGAGGCAGGGACCAAGACTCTATGCTTTTGCAGGAAGGAGAAAATGGAGCTCATCATTGCTTGTCCTCTCTGCTTGTTCTTTTGCAGGTTTTGCTGGAGCAGCAGCAGCACCCCGGTGGTGGTGAATCTGCCCTCCCTCTCCCCATGGACCATGTCCGCTGCACACTGTCCACAGAAGAGAGAAGGATACTCTATGACTATGTCGTGGAGGTTGGTGTTTGAAGACTCGTCTGCAAGTTTTACTCCAGGCTCATTCCTGGGCATACCCCAGGCTCATTCCCAGGCCTATCCCAGGCTCATTCCCAGCAGACTCATTCCCAGCTCTACCCAGACTCATTCCTAGGCTCATTCCCTGGCCTTCCTCATGCCTACCCCAGTCTCATTCCTGCGTGGCCTACCGTAAGCGCTCTAAATTTGCGTCACTCTAATTCTGCGTCAAAATTGACGAGTTCGAAATGGTAATTTCTAATTACCTTATACTTTATAAGATTAACCTCGTGTCCATTCTGTTGTTGCGTCGTTTCGAGTGAAGCATCCAGTGGATGGCTTGTATTGGGCGCGATTGCGGGTGTAAAAAGTACAAGCAGACGCTGTAGAAGGGTGGCGATGTCATCTGGCACGGTGGAGATGGTGGATCCTTCGAGTGCTCGCTGTCGCTACTTGTAAAATCAATGACTCAACTACCTTTCGATTTCTCAGCAATCCCCGCTTGAGTTGCTCTGCACTTGAAGTCCAACGAATCAGCAGAGGTCCTTCTGTACTTGTGAAGAAGGCTGTACCGATGATTTTAGCAGCCATAGCGCTCGCACATGTGCTCTTCCAACAATTTCTAATTATGCGTCGCATTTAGCGATTTTTCTGAAGCGTATTTTCTAATCTTGCGTTGTCTGGAAATTTTGGTGACGCAAATTTAGAGCGCTTACGGTACTCCAGTCTCTTTCCCAGTCCTATCCCAGATTCATTCTCGGTCCTATCCCAGATTCCAGATACATTCCTGGGCCTACCCCAGGGCTCATTCCTGGTCAGGCCTATACCCCAGGTAAAATCATGAAGCTGAAAGTCTGACTTTGTGGGTATGGAATAATAGGAAAGAGTCACTCCGAAATTGAAAGCTCTGAGACCACCTGTAACATGAATACAACTATTAAATGCTTATCGGATGATCCTTATTGTTTCTTGGGGGGGGGGGGGGGGGGGGGGGGGGGGGGGGGGATTCCCCCACCAAATTTATATGATGTCACTATTATTTGTCCTGACACAGGTGATTCTTCTCTTTGCTACAGTGTACGACAAAGAGCAGAGACCCGGACTTGTATGATCAGACCGGAGTGAAGAGTGAGTGTTGCCAGATGAGACAGGGTAGTTCTGCAGTCGTAGACTGTTTCGCGTGGCAATAATTTCACAGACTAGCAACTAGAAGTGAATATTTCACAGGGGGAAATTTCTCTCAGTAATAACTAGTGGTGCGTTGACTGATGGAGGAAGAGTTGGCGATTGCCGATTGGGTTCTGTGTGCGTGGCTACCATGTTTTTGATGACACAGCTGTCAAGAAAGAGCTGCCATGTGAACATGAGCTCAGCCTCGAGCCCAGGAGCATGAAAGACAGACTTCTACTTCACAGAGTTTGTCAGGGTCATCGTGATGGCAAAGTCTCACCAGTACTGTAGACAGGGGTTAGACAGTTGTTTGTCTTTGTTTCTTGGACTGTAGCTTGCCATGATTAAACTCGGATTGGTATGGGACTCCTTGACGTAGCATTAAAATTTCATGCGTTTCATATTCACGGTCTTACTGCAACCACAAAACGTTTCTCCACTGTGAAATTAACTACGGCTATCATACCCTAGCCTCGTTCCCAGGCTCCTCCCCCTGCACACGCTGATGAAAAATATGGCTCCCCCTCCGTATTTTTCTTCACCGCACGCACAGGGGGGAGCCTGGGAACGAGGCTAATCATACCCTGTACTGTACTATTACTGAATTATTCCTCCTAAAGTTTTGTACATGTAGACTACTCCTCTAGGGACTATGGGTAAACCTTAAGGGGCTCACAGAAATTCTCGGATCATGGTTACAACATTTGAATGTTTAGTATGTGATTATCAATGCTATTGCCCAGCCCTAATGAACACTTGGGCCTGTGCAAGGGCCTTTAAGCCTGTGTAGAACATAGCATGTATGAAGACAAAGTTACAAAATCTGTGTAGCCTCAGAATATTGAGCATGGATTGGAGACATGCCCTACCCAGAAGAAAGTTTCAACGGTTACGATGTGCATACCACCCTGCAGGAACTGACCAAGTAGTGCACCATTTGGGGATAACATGTTCCAGTGCGTATTGACATACCGTAGTCTTTAGTGCTTAATACGAGTAAATTGGGATGAGAATCGAACGTGTGCCTATCAGCGAATATGCACTTATAAGTGAGCTGCGCTTAATAACACACGTAGCAACACAATGTATTACATAAGCAGCAGGTGTAGTCACATGGTTAATATTCCTCTCCATAAACTCTGCCAATCATACTGCACTTGCGTTTCAATTTCAATTCTTGAAGAACCAAGCAGTCGTGTATAACTGACTGCTACAGCACAATTTGAAGACAGCTGTTTGTTTTAGCCACTGTTCACGAGTCCCTTCTCTGTTTGTAGCGAACACACCAGATGAAGGAGGTGGTGAGGGTGGTGATGCTGGAGGAGGGGGTGGGGTTGGTGGTGATGAGGACAAGCGGAAGTATCTTGAGACCCTAAAGGCAGAAAGAGACTACAAGAGAAGGAGGCAGACATACCGGGCAAAGAATGTCCGCATCACTAAGAGAACTCCAGTAGAGGTAAGCATGCATTCGACTAAGCCTTATTCCCAGGCCAGCAAAAGTGGCCTTGGGAATGCGACTATCATTGGCGTATGTGGAGTATAGTGACCCTGGGATGGACCTATGTTGTGGTCAGTCTACCCATCCCGGGATGATCCTGGGATGGACCTCTGTCCTGGTCAGTATACCCATCCCGGGATGATCCTGGGGTGGAGCTATGTCCTGGTCAGTATACCCATCCCGGGATGATCCTGGGGTGGACCTATGTCCTGGTCAGTCTACCCATCCCGGGATGATCCTGGGATGGACCTCTGTCCTGGTCAGTCTACCCGTCCTGGGATGATCCTGGGGTGGAGCTATGTCCTGGTCAGTCTACCCGTCCTGGGATGATCTTGGGGTGGAGCTATGTCCTGGCCAGTCTACCTGTCCTGGGATGATCCTGGGATGGACCTATGTCCTGGTCAGTCTACGTATCCCGGGATGATCCTGGGGTGGACCTATGTCGTGGTCAGTCTACCCATCCCGGGAAGATCCTTGGACGGAGCTATGTCCTGGTCAGTCTACCCATCCTGGGATGATCCTGGGGTGGACCTATGTCCGAGTTACTAGCTGCTTGGGAGTTACTGTGGATACTTTGACAACCTTGACGTGTCACAGTGTCATTGGACAAAGCCATCAGGAGTAGCAAATACCTAGAGAACATTTAGTCTGTTGCAATGGCCTCAGAAACATCAACGAGTGAACGGAGGTCGAAGTAATGTGAGGTCAATGTGAGCGACACAGCAGTTTTGAATAAACCCTTCTTCACATATGGGAACACTGTAATATCTAGCAGTAATAGCTGTGATCACCCCACCCTATCTCACAATGGTTTACAATGTAGCCCATGTGGTCAATGACTCAGCAGTTGAATATGGGACTCTCCCTTCTCCATATGATCTGAGTATAGTAACATGGATTGTTTATGCAGTGGGCTGAAACAGCTCGTATGACAGTCGCCTCCCGCTAGCTAGATGCATGTACGTGTGGTGTGTTACCTGGTACCTTCACTGTTCTTGCTGTTCTGAGCCCCAGTACGCCCATGTTAATTTCGAACCAGTCTTTCTACCCTGACGTCACTCACATGATAAAGCATACCAGGCCCTTTCCCACTTAACCGTACTGCAAGCGACAGAAAGCTGGGTGGGGCCTGGGAATGAGACTTATGTTACTTGGCCTAATACAGATGGTCACTGGCACAGCAGTTTTGAATAGAGGTCACTCCCTTCTTCACACTGTAATAGCTACCAGTAATAGCTGTGATCACCTCACCCTGGTTTACTTGCTTAGCCCAGATGTTCAATGACGCAGCAGTTGAATATGGGACTCTCCCTTCTCCGTATGACCTGAGCACAGTAACATGCATTCTTTATGCAATGGCTCATTGCCTTACTAGACCAGATGGTCAGTGACACAGCATCTTGCAGTTGAGTATGGATGGGGCTCTCCCTTCTTCACAAACGGATGTGACCTATGTACTGGATACCCTGTTTATGCAATGGCTCACTGCCTATCTCACCGTGCTTCATCACGTAGCTTAGCCTAGTGGTCAATGGCACAAAATACGGGGCTCTACCTTCTTCACATGTGGATATGACTAGCCTCGCTCCCAGGCCAGGTGAGAGGAGAGAAAGTACGACCTGAACATACCCTGAGCCTCACTGCACATGCCTGTCTCACCATGCTTTACTTGGCCTAGCCCAGATGGTCAACAGCACAGCAGTTTTGAATATGGGGCTATTGAGTGCCTGAAGCAGCTATGGGCTCCTAATGTGACCTGTGTACTGGAGCACTGTAGTGGACATGTAATCAACACCAGCCTAGGTTGCCCCAGCCTATAAGGAGGCTGGAATTCATATTAGCCACTAAGAGTGGAAGTTGGCTAAAAATAGAAACACATATTGCCCTTAGATGGACACTGCTACTATTTTTAGGTGGCTAGTTTCCTGTTTGGTGTACCTCAACACCAGATACATGTATATGGAGGCTGAAATTCATAGTGTAGTTAGCCACTAAGACTGGAACTTCCCATAAAGTAATTTTGCCCTTAGATGGATACGGTTACTATTTTTAGGCAATTGTTGGTATTCATAGTTCTAATTGCTATGAATTTGTTGATTACATCCTGTAAATGATCTGCACAGTGTTGGGCATAGCTACTGACACTGATGGTAGGTATCAGCAAAACTGTTATCCTGTCACCACTTCCTGGTCATGACAGCCTACAACTGGCTTAATGGACATTGCATCCTACCTACTCTGGTTGCCATATTGCCAGCTGTTTCCTACTTGCTGCCTTGGCTTATTTTTGCTGTTATGCATGAACTCTTGTGCTTTCCCTACTCCTGGCTAGCTTTCCTGTACACACAATAGTGACTGTGTGGTCAGCTTATGGCACCTAGGGAATTATAGACCCCTATTGGAGAGGGATTATTTGGACCGTGCTGAAAGTGCAGTTGTTGATGAACTAATATTGTGTATTCCCCTCAAATTGTTTATGTAGTTATTCCATTTCCTCTTTCAAGATCTTTCGGGACATGATTGAAGCAGGGATGGAGGAAATTGCTGCCAGTCAGCAACCGCCTGTTGGAGATATTCATAATGATGCTGTTACAGAGAGAATCCATTCATCCATTGACCAATCTCCCTCTTCTCTTGAAAGAGACTCACAGAAAGAGGTACCTTCTCATCACAGTAGAAACCGCTCAAGATCAAGGAGTCCGGACAGACCCTCAAAGCATCATCACAGTGAAAGGGATAAAAAAGATAAAAGATCTGCGACCCCTAAGAGGTCCAGAAAGAAATCTGAAAGCCCCAAACATGGAAGAAAAGAGGGAAAAAGTAGAAAACATAGTCATCATTCCAGATCCCATTCAAAATCCAGAGGCCAAACTAGAGAAAGACACAGTCGTAAGAGATCAAGGTCACATTCCCGTTCTAGAGGCAAGCATAGACATAAGTCAAACTCTCGTTCGAAGTCCAGAGACAGGGAGAGGCATAGACATAGGTCAAGATCTCGTTCAAAATCCGAGAAGCATAGACATAGATCAAGATCTCGTTCAAAATCCAGAGACAGGGAGAGGCATAGACGTAATTCAAGATCTCCAAATAGATTGCAATCAAGCCACAAAACTCAGGATGAGATTGAAACCAAAATGAAGTGATTGATGAATGGAAAAAGCAGACTGGCTACATTCACTTGACTTGTGGCCTTTAGTTGTGTGGGAGTTCTTATTATTTGCCCATAATTACGCCAGTATTGTATGGTATAGTTATGTTTGGTTTCAAGGTGGAGATTGTTAACGTCAGATCAACTCATATTTTCTGATACAAATCAACACAGGGTACACAAAACATTAACAGTGGACCAAACACAAATCGTATACAAGCTGCAACAGTTGCTGTATTAGCCACATGTAACACACTACATCACACATAATATTATGCAGTTTTTTCTGTAATGCATTATAGACGTCTATAATGGAAAAGCTGCACTGCATGACAAACAATTATTCAGGTGAGCCTGCACCTGTACTGATATCGGAATCTTTCTAAGAATAAGTGTTTCTAGTGGCGGCGGCGGCGGCGGCGAATTCTGCTGGTATTCTTGCGATATTTATAAAGCTTGTAGCCTCCATATATTGGGAGAGCCACAGCACCAACTGCGACAACCACCACAGCGCCAGCAACAAGCAGAAAAGGGTAACCTGTCAGCATGGCTGCCTTTGCCCCCAGGTAACCACCACGAACTGCTTTTCTCTTCAGGGGTTCATTTGCCTTGTAGTTATAACTGCAACCGATGACACTCGTACGAGTGTAGTGGCTTCCTAGTCCTGGGACCTCAAGGAATCGACCTCCACACTTGTAGCAGAACTTGGTGTCACAGCGATTGCAGGTCATTTGGTCGCAGCCCGTGGATCTTTGAATGTGCACTCTGCACATTGGACACTTCTGGCAGTTAGCAACTCCAGCATGGGATCGCCCCTTTGTCCAACTGTGGAACTGCTTGTTGCCCCTCCGGTGCTGCTTGCAAGACAATCCCTCGTGCCAAGGGGCATGGCATGAAAAGCACCAGTCCTGGTCACATTTGACGCACTTGATTCTTATGTCAGCTTCCCTGCACTTCCTCAGTTTTGGCAGTTGGTGTTCAGTGATATGACAACAGTTTGGGCATGTCTTCTTTGTTCCATCACCTTCCACCTCGATCCTCATTCTCTCGTACCTTTCCTTCATCTCCCCGCTTAAGTATCCCAGGATCTCTTGCCGCTTCACGGCTCTGTTGCATTCTGGGTTGGGACACTGGATGTGGATAATACCCTCGTTCAACTTTGCTCGCACCGTACTTTGCATGCAACTCCTGCAAACGCGTTGCTTGCAACAAATGCGTTTTCCGCTCTCGCCAAACGTGGATCCAGAGGAATCGTAACACACGATGCAGGCCACTTCCTCGAATTCTGGGTCGCGAATTCCGTAAGGGTTCTCGGGATCGAAGATGTAGCTGTCGTCATCAAGATCAAGCACGTAGCTCCCACGATAACTATCCAGAGAAATTACCTCTACATTTATGTTTCGCAAATACAAGGGAACTGGTGGGACGGGGGGTGGAGTAGGGACACACGACCCTCGGCGAGATGAACGCTCCGAAGAAGAAAACTCCTCGCTGAATTCACCATCGGACAATGCACACCCTGGCATATCTTCAAACGCGGACCAGTGTCCGGAATCGCTGTCCTTCATGGTCGGCAGGACCTTGTACTTCTTTATGGGGAGCTGTTTGGGTAGTGGAGGAGCTGGAGGGATCAGGGGCGGCGAAGGGATTTCGGCAGCCAGCGTCGCAATTTCCTCTTTGCAAGGGTCTTGGATTGCCATTGACAATGGTCCAATATCGCACACAATTTCAAGCGCCATCATGTATTCCGTAACTTACTGATCGTTAGTAAAGTACACTGAACTCCTTGGTGCTTCGGCTCGACGCTCACTGCTCAGCTGTTCATTGTTTACGCTGAGACTCGCTCTTTTATATCCCCATGTGGGTCTAAAGATAGAATCAAACAGGAAGTGCAGGAATTAAACCGGAAGTGCATTTCACCGAACGTCATTCCGCAGGCTAAAAGTAGATACAGGTGGTAGTTTCATTCTCAGACCGTCACCTGTAGCTGTATAGACTATAGTCTGGGACCTGGGAACGAGACTTGCACCGCCCATAAACCCGACAAGGCCATACATGGTGATCGACAGATCACCGAACTGAGAATCACAGTGTGCGCGTGTAGCTGATCTACGTGTACTCCCTTGACGTGGCTGTATCAAGTTAGTGTGGTACATACGTATTAAACTAGATTGGATGAATATTATAGCATGAATAGGTCTAGAATACTTAGCTAGTAGGCGGGGTCTCGACTTCATAAGCCTGAAAACAGTTAGCTAGCCACCTGGCCTAGGTGGGTTAGGAGTCACTGCTGTGCAGGATGCATAATATTATTTTGGCCCATAGCATGTTCCAGGTAGTCTTGCAATGCGGATTGATTCTCATACCGAAGACGTCGGTATGAGAATCAGTCTGGCTCACAGGAATAGTATGCACAGCAAGTGACTGGCATACACCAAGGGTGTGTCACTCCTGTATTTTCCTTAGTCACAGCTGCACCAGTCATCTTGACCCCGTATACTATGGAAAGGGTGGAGTTGCTACGCATTCTTGTATATTATTGGGTCAAGGGAAAAATGTGTGCGTGGTCAAATGGTCAATGGCTGAAATACAGTCAAATGGGCAAGAGCCTTTTGTGAAGCTGTCAAGTGGAACAAAATGACTGACTGTGGTGTCTATGGGAGTGACACCCCCTTCCCTTGTACACGTTCAATAGTTAGGCCAATGTCGCAGTGAGCATGTTGATACTGCCCATGTTTCCGCAACTGCTACGGAATATTTATAATGGTAAGTGCTACTGCAATATGTGAAATAGCTACATGCTTAGTCTTGGTCCCAGACCCAAACCAACCCCAGTGTGGACTGCTTTTCAGTATCATGCATTATACTGAAAGTGATACACACGCTGGATGAAAGGTCTGGGAACGAGACTACTACATACTCTGATCACGATGTCAATTCAACTGCAGTGTAGCCGCTTGTTGTAATTCTCTTATCAAACGAGTAAGCTAGCAGTTCCTTGGCTGAAGGATTTTCCGTGGTGCACTATATTGTGTCATACAAGCTAGAATTGAAATTGAATCCTGTGCGACTATCTGCTATGTGGCAAGTGGTGTTGGGACTCCAATGATTTCTCTTGTTGCTTGCAGTTTGTACGAGTAATTGAATGCTGATGCTAATATGATGTCACATCACTAAGCTGTACTCAGCACAGATCACTCCAAGAAAATATTTGTGGACTAATTCAGTTAATCATTCTGGCCCTAGTAAGTTTGGTAACATGCCAAGTAGTGTAGATACAAAGCATGTACCGTAGTCGCGCGTTATTAGGCGCATCTCACTTATAGGCGCATATTCGCTGTTAGGCGCATGTTCAACTCTCGTCCCAGGTACTCGCTGTTAAGCGCTGCAGTCTTCTTCCAGAAACTGCCATTTTCGATCCTACGGAGTGGAAAAAGCTATAATTCTAATTGAAGCACACTTCCTATTCGAGGAATGTCATTAGTTATTAGGTGCATCTCGCTTATAGGCGCATATCTCCTTCCTGTGGAGTTATAGGCGCATGCGCCTAATAACGTGCGAATACGGTATTGTGATACAAAGCATGTATTGTGATGTCGTTGTTAAATCTAATCCAGAATGCAGGACCCCAATGCAGACACAGAATGGAACGACATCCTGAGATCAAAAGGGATTCTCCCTCCCAAGGCGGGCAAAGAAGAAGCCACCATCGATGAAGACACCATAGTTCAGGTTAGTACTTATGAATGAGCATGAATGGCTAATTGATGGTTGCCAAATATGGGCGTAGTCTCCATACCTACTTTTTGCCCCCAGCGTGAATTTTTCAATGGCATCACATGTGAAAGTGTACCAGGCTCTCCCTCTCCTTTACTTTTTGTCACCACGCAGGGAGAATGATGCTACACATTATACACAATCATACACGTATACACATACACGCAGACACATACACACACACACACATACTCATGCACATACTCATGCACGTACTCATGCATGCACGCACACACAAAGATGGTTGAACAGACGGTCCAGTCTCGGGCAGAACAAGCTGAGAAGCCTCTCGAAGACATGACATTGGATGAGCTCGATGAAGTGGAGGATGAGGAGGACGAGAGAATATTGCAACAGTACAGGTACGTGCAATCTGATTGGCTTGTCTTGGTATTTAAGCAATCTGATTGGGCATGGTCTGTACCTAGCCTCATTCCAAGGGCCTGGTAAGTTTTTTTCACGTTAGTGACATCAAGGGTAGAAAGACGGTAGAAAGACTTGAAGTGAGCATGGGCGTACTGGGGCTCAGAACATCAAGAAGAGCGAAGGCACCAGGCAACGTACCACGCATATCTAGCTAGTCGGAAGTGACTCTCATACACACCAAGCGTTGAACTTGAATGACACAAGCCATAGCATTCTTCAGTTTTGCAATTTGTAGATTATGTCATGCTCACATACATGAGGAAACCTACCAGGACTTTCTGTATTGCAAGCAGTGAAAAGCTGGGTGGGGGCAAGTTAATAAGGCTCAAGATGTACTACCTGCCATTTCCATGGTAACATGATATTGCTTACACTGTAGTCATGGTAGGGAATTTATTCAAGTGTTGCGGTACCCATAAGAAGCACACAAACATTTCTGACTTCACCGTCGCATCATATTATCTGTTATCTTCCACAGACAGCAGCGTATAGCTGAGATCCTCGCATTTCAGCAGAAGGCTAAGTTTGGTTCAGTGAAAGAGATCTCGGCGGTCGATTATGTGGATGAAGTTAACAAGGCGGGTGATGGGGTGTGGGTAGTGCTGCACCTCTACAAGACTGGGTATCCCACTCTACAAGTTGGGATTTTTCTACCGATGTGGCCATGGGAAGTTGGGGGGAGAGGGGAGGGAGTGTGGATGGAGGAGGGGTAGGTGGAGGGGAGGGAGTGTGGAGTGTGGAGGGGGCACGGGGAGGAGGAGGGGAGGGGAGTGTGGATGGAGGAAGGGAGGGAGTGTGGATGGAGGAGGAGGAAGGTAATCATGCCCATATCAGTCATGAGTCAGCTAAGACCAGACTAGTGCCAATACCATAAACTACCTACAACAATTGCGACCTTGCGGACGCTCAGCAACTCTGATATCTCATTCTCATCCTCATTAGCTAAACCACTTGCAACTTGCTCACCCCACAATGTCCTGCATTCACATAGTTAGTGGTGGTGTTGATGTTGACGTGTGGTGGCACGTGTGGGATGAATGGGATGGGGTACCGGGTATGCAAGTTTATTACACTCAGTTTCCTTGACCAATGCTCCCAGTATCCCCCTGTGTGCACTGATCAACCAGCACCTCGCACAGCTGGCTCGGAAGTTCCCAGCCACCAAGTTCCTCCAGAGCATCTCGACAACCTGCATCCCAAACTACCCGGACAGGAACCTCCCAACTTTGTTCATCTACTTTGAGGGAGACATGAAGGCACAGATTGTCGGGGCACTACCGTTTGGCGGAATGAACCTAACCATGGATGGTGAGTTGTGGGTACTGAGACGGCATACACCCACACCACACACACACACACTCTCATTACACACCATATTAGGGTCTGAGTGATTAGTCAACTAATCAGTTAACCCCCTGTGTGCACTGATCAGCCAGCACCTAAAATTGCATGCTGATTAGTCGCTACACATGCTCAATTCATTACCTCGTGCTCATGGTTGTGACAAGATGGCTGAGAGCTCTGCTAGTTCTAGCTCTGGCACCATACAGCAAACATTGGTCCAGCGGTAGTCGGATCTGCCGGACCTGTTCCGCTGCCAACACAGGAACTGTGAGTCAAGCTGTCTGAAGCATTTTCAGACTTCCTGTTTATTTATAAATTAGTGCTCAATTAATTGATTAGTCGTGTGCACACACCACACATACCCTTTACCTTTTAAACTGTATGAATAATTATTGATTAAAATAGTGCCAAATATTATGGAAGTGGGGGAAACAAAGCATTGTAGTAAGTAATTATACATGTATATACCTAGGCTAGTAAGAATGTCCAAGTTGCAGGTTCTTTAGCTTTCTGCACCATCCTGGTGGATCACTGTAGTAGGCTAGGAGGCACGGTACGCCGCACCATCCTGGTGGATCACTGTAGTAGGCTAGGAGGCACGGTACGCCGCACCATCCTGGTGGATCACTGTAGTAGGCTAGGAGGCACGGTACGCCGCACCATCCTGGTGGATCACTGTAGTAGGCTAGGAGGCACGGTACGCTGCACCATCCTGGTGGATCATCACCATCCTGGTGCCTCATCGTAGAAGGCTAGGAGGCACGGTACGCCGCACCATCCTGGTGCCTCATCGTAGAAGGCTAGGAGGCACGGTACGCCGCACCATCCTGGTGGATCATCACCATCCTGGTGCCTCATCGTAGAAGGCTAGGAGGCACGGTACGCCACACCATCCTTGTGGATCATCGTAGAGGGCTAAGTCAAAGCAAGCAATGGATGTCAAACTAGGGACAATGCTCATAACTGGCCAGGGTAAGCGTCAGTAGACAGCAACGATCACTGGAACTGTGTGATTAAAATCTTTGTAGGCTTTTCCTGAGAGCTGTACAACTGACGACGGTCAAAGCGAGCACAATGTCAGCCGGGCCCATGAAGTACACCTAGTGGACAACACCAATAGCCATGCTGCTGTCTTTCTTCCAGAAGTGCAAGGGCCCTCCACCTCCTCTGGCTCCACCATCACCATGTCAGCCTTGACAAAATTACCAATTTTTTTTTTCCTGGGGTGTACGAATTAGTGGAAATGGTACATCCCTGCACAAACACAACTTACACAAAATGTGCACACACCAATACACACCATACCGTTACCCTACATCACATGCACGCACATGTGTATACACACCCCACAATAACATCACACACACTCACACACACACACACACACACATGTGCACACACACGCACACACGCACACACACACACACATGCACACGCACACACATGCACACGCACGCACACACACATGCACACGCACACACGCACACGCACACACACACACACACACACACACACACACACAACACTACACATTCATACTAACCACATGCAGAGCTAGAGTGGATGCTATCAGAGAAAGGAGTAGTGAAGACCGAACTCGAAGAGGATCCCAGAAAGAAACGACAGATCCGTGACGTCATGTCTGTTGCAGTTAGACAAACCTACCACGACCCTGAAGATTCGGATGACGATAGTGACTAAGCAGACACTGTCATAGGTGCAATTTGAAGTAGTTATTCATATTATCCTTCAGATATTTTATTTCCATTATTGTTTTCAACTCATGGGCCATTATGGACGTTTGGAAACAGATTGGGAACTGCTAAAGTCTGTGGAGTCGAACTTGATTGGATCCAGTGCAATTGTCAGCCCAGTTCACCTGACCTGCAGTATGAACAGCCGTCTCTATAAAATGCAACCAGTTAACCCTTTAACCCTTTAACCACCGAATTCTTCCCACCAAGACAACACATTTTCATGCATTTAGCGCACACCACTTTCGTAGGTACTCCTCTCCCACAGCATTCGCTCCTCAGCGGCCAAACTTGGTGGGGCCCGCACACATGGAGAGACCCCTCTGGCAATACCGTTAATGATATTCATGACCCCCCACAAGCCCAGCAATCAGAGGTTAAAGGTGGATGTCAGCCGGATTTTCGCCCAGCATTTCCCTAAACTTGGGCCAGATCTGACTGATGGCACACCTTACACCACCAATTTGCAGGTTTTCTTGAGGCCCTGGGTGGGGTCTATGAATATCATTAGAATCAAAAATTCTCGGGTCAATGAATCTCATTAAAATCAAAAGACGCCCACGACAGCCCGAAGGGGGGGCTGCTGCCCCCCCTTCGAAACCCCCCCGCTTGTACGTTTAGTGGGGGAGGCGCGCCGAAATCTGACCAAATTTTTGAGTTCGTGCCTTAAAGTCGTCCCTAGGCCCTCTGAAGACTTTTTGGTCTCTTTTTTTGGACTGGCGAGAAGCCCTACAAGTGCATAGGGTCTAAATGACGCATTTATGCGTCAATAGGGCTTAAAGGGTTAAGCCACATTAACGTCTATAGACGGCATTTAGACCCTATGCACTTGTAGGGCTTCTCGTCAGTCCATAAAGCGACCAAAAAAGCTTCAGAGGGCCCAGGGACAACTTTGAGGGACGAACTCAAAAATTTGGTCAGATTTCGGCGCGCATCCCCCACTAAATGTACAAGTGGGGGGGTATTGAAAGGGGGGGCCTTTGCATGTCATGGGCGGGGGGGGGGGGGGGGGTTTCCCCATTTTAATGAGATTTATTGACCCAAGGATTTTCGATTCTAATGATATTCATAGACCCCACCCAGGGCCTCAAGAAAACATGCAAATTGGTGGTGTAAGGTGTGCCATCGGTCAGATCTGGCCCAAGTTTAGGGAAATGCTGGGCAAAAATCCGGCTGACATCCACCTTTGACCTCCGATTGCTGGGCTTGTGGGGGTCATGAATATCATTAATGGTATTGCCAGAGGGGTCTCTCCATGCGTGCGGGCCCCACCTAGTTTGGCCGCTGAGGAGCGAATGCTGTGGGAGAGGAGTACCTACGAAAGTGGTGTGCACTGAATGCATGAAAATGTGTTGTCTTGGTGGGAAGAATTCGGTGGTTAAAGGGTTAAAGCTGGCCGGCCATGGACATAATCATAAGGTAAATTAGGTAACAGTAGCTAAAGAAATTAATTGTGGTGTCATTGATTATTATGCCAATTGTATAATGGCTTATCAGCTAGGTTCACCCCAGCTAGTGATATTGTCTCGCCTATAAAAGAACAACCAGAATGCAACACTTATACGTAGTTACGAACTCAATGTAAGACGTAATTACTGGTGTACTGGCATGTGTTATGAGTAACGACGATATGATCGACTGCATGCAAATGAAATTCCTGGCTAGCTGATCCCGGCCTTCTGTGTTTCAATCAGAGCAGAGGATTTTAATTACATCATAGGAATTTGAAATGAAACTCAACAAACTCATGAACTTGTGCTGTGCATCAGTGATTTTGCAGATGCCGGTAATCCTATATATACACAAGAATGCAATACTGGCTATACTAGCCTATAGTACTGTCATACAATCATGTTTTGTGTGAATGCTCAATGCAGTTTGGGTCTGATTATATGTGGCATGTATACGTATGATCGGTCACAGTTGATCATGTGACAGATACAATGTAGAAGATATAGCTCATCCCATGAAAGATTGAATTATGTGCATGAGCATCAACATTGGTTGGCGGCTGTCTTATCTTGTGCAATGACATGTTGGATCATCCCATCAGCATTCACCTATGACCTCTGTTTCATTGTTGAAAATGACATCAGCATCGTCCCTGAAATGGCAACACTCTGGGATCTCGTGAAGAGAAGGGTCATTAGCTTCATCTTCTTTCTCATCTTCATCGTCTTCATCATCTTCATAATCTTCATCATCTTCAGACTCCAGGGGAGAGGAAAGGGAGGCATCACTGTACAGGATGTGATCATCAAACGAGACTCTCTTTTTTGCTACTGGTACATCATCAACGTCCATAGGAGAACTAGTCCGGAGCGGCAGATCGGTGATTCCCAGTGTACGCAGAATGTAGTCATTGCTGTTAAGCACGTGCCTCCAGCTCTGGTAGTTGTTGCTACTCTTCTTCCATCTCCACCCAGAGGACCCTATTTCGCTTGCCCCCTCGATGAGTTTCGTTTCCCTCCTCTTCACATAGACAACAGAGATGCCACACACGACAATACCTGAAAGAAAACATTGTGCTTAACGTGCAGGTGGCCACATTCTGAATGTCTATTATCAGAAGACAATGAAATGGCAATAATGCTGATTTTGCAAGTTCCATTCTTCCATCCTTCATTCATGTATTGCATTCCTACTATACCTTTTTGGCAATGTAAAAGTCTATTGTTAATTGAAATGTGGAAATGTTTTTTCCCCTCTAAACAGAGCAAACAAAAACAGCACATCCATTCAGTTGGTATGCAGATCAGAAAACAAACTCCTCACTTTCAAGCTAGTACGGTCAAGTCTGATACTCATCCCACGTTATTACAGCTCCATCATAGTTGCATGTTTGCCAATTTGCAAACACCCCCGAATTTGCATACTGCAAGCGATCAAGTACTGGTGGTGGGGTTGGCCTGGGAACGAGGCTAGTAGGAACTATAGGGACAACTTACCCACTATGATCAGGATGATCCCCACCACAACACCACCGGATATCATCATCATAACGCTAGCATCCTAAGTTGGAACAAATCAAACACGTCTGTAGACACACAGTTGCTGTTGTACCACAACACGTGGCCATAATGGTTGACCTCACTAAAACAAAGTTGTATAGACAGCCACATATTAGGTGTGTAGCCAATCCAGGGCAGGGCCACAGGACCAGACAAATTAATGTTCTGCCGGTGTACAATATAAGTGAAGGCTGCACTTATGTTGATGTAACAAGCAAGCCAGTTCTTGCTAGTACCAGTATACGTAACAAGAAACAGAGTTTAGCTGTACTGGGAAGGTATCACTATAACTTGGGCATGGCACAAGGGTGGCCTGCACCGTCTACTGCGTTATTCCAAGTTCTTGCAATGTAATAAGAAACTTGATGTAGAATCGTGGCCAATCAGATCTCAGGTCTAAAGATCAAACCCAATTAGACCACAGATCTGATTGGCCAAGATTCTACTTTGAATTATGTTGCAAGAACTTGGAAAACATAATGAGCGAGCCACCATTGTTACAGTGATGGCAAGCAGTGGCATGGCCAGAAGGATGTCGAAGAATGAGATGCCCAGGTCGCATGGCACTCCTGTACCGAGTAGGCCCTTACCATAATAGGTGCAAATGGTTGTCCATAAGGAAGTACTGAAGAAGACACAATGAAAGAACTGAGTGGGGCAGGAGATGGAGAGAGGGACACACAGCCTGTGGCCTCAGACCCACAAGAGACCTGCAGGGGTGTGGAGTGAGGGAGAGGGGTTAGTGAAGGGAAGGGTCAGGAAGAGGTGAGGAGGGATGGAAGGGTGTGTGTGAAAGGATGAAGAGTTGTGGGTCAGGAGAGAGATAGGGAGGGATAAAGAGGTGTGACTGAGACAGCTAGCCTGGTTCTCAGGCACCTGACCAGCTTTTCGTCGCTTGCAGTGTACTTTGTGCAACTGAAAATGGCATGGGCTTGGGATTGAGGCTATGAGACAGCTTGAGTATAGCTTGTACAATTATACTATCAAAGTAGTAGCATTGGAGGACACTACGAGATGCGTTGTGAGTATAATTGTATGTGTGCCACTGTGTGGAGGGCTAAGTTAGCCCTTATTGTTCTACACTGCATGTACTGTTCTACACTGCATGCAAGCAATGAAAGAGACAGTGTGTTTGGAAGTGCCAGTGATGGCGGTGGGAGAAGGGAGATTGTAACTTGTGAGTAATCACTGCTGAAGAATGAGCATGTGTGCCTGCACGCAGAGCAAGTTCCTCAACAGCCAAGTTCACATAGGTTTTGCCTGAGGTAAGACCATTCAACATACGTTTTTGCTACGTTTTAGATGTGTGAATGAGATGTAAGGAACCGTAGCCAGACTGTTTGTAATCCACTAGATATTCTCCTTGTACACGCACACTCGTCTGTACAAACATGAACATATTGCCCACTAGCTGCTCTTGGCTGTTGAGGAACTTGTAGTTGCTAGTACTACCGGTGAGGTTTTGGCGTAGCCATCAAGTGAAGATGATCGTCCGGAAGTGCTAAGAACAAGCGCAGAACTTGACATCCTTGTTGACACTAACAGCATCTGGGTAAACAAGGTTGAGTGAGAAAATCTATTGGATTGCAAACAGTTGGGCTGTGGTTCCTTGACGTATATCGTGTTCACGGATCTAAAACATAGCAAAAACGTACACTGAATGGTCTTACCTCAGGTGAAACCTCGGAACTTGTAGTTGCCGGTGAGGTTTCAATCGACATTGTAAGGCCATTGAGTGAAGATGATGGTCTGGGAGTGCTAAGAGTAATCGCAGAAGATGCCATCCTTGTAGACACTAACAGTATCTGGGTAAACGAGGTCGAGCAAGAACCTTGAATTGATTACCATAACCACCCCCCAATAAAGTCTAGCCCCTAAAACTGTTTTCGCTGGATGCCTGATCTTAAGAATGATGCTTAGGATAATGTGAGGATTGACAGCAGGGAAGAGACTGCATGGATAGCGTTGTGGAGGAGATAGGATTATAGCTGTAATCCTTACCTTGCGTGAAGTTGGTGCAGTGGAACTTGTTGCAACTGAGGTAGCAAAGACCTGTGTGCTTATGTTTGGCGATGGAGATATCCTTGGAGTGGACACTGCAGATGTACCAGTCTGGTGACTTGGAGTTGAGGTGTGTGGCAGCTGTGTGGTGGTTGAGAATTCTGCAGGTGTTGTCAAGACTGCAGTGGAGTATGCTGAGGAGGAGGTCAGTGCTAGAGTAGATGCCAAGGAGGTAAGCGTCGGACTTGGGATGATAGTGAGGTCTAGGTGAGGTGACCACATGCTGGTAGAGTACACAATGTCTGGAGTGCTAGTTAACTTCGCAGTGCTAGTGGAGTACAGCACCAATGTGGAAGTGGGCACTGGGGTAGACACTGCATGTGAGGAGGTAGGAGTTGAAAGGAATGGTGACGGGATGCTGGAGAACAGCTGTGGAGTTGCAGTGGGAGAAATTAGCAATTGTGATGACGATGAAGCAGATGATGATGAACTTGAAGCAGAGGGAGTGGGTGTGGTGTCCATAAGGATAGACAGTGGATTCGATGTGGCAATGAAGGCCCAGGTTGTTGGGTATGGTGGCTGCCTAATAGTGGACTGTTCTGCAGTAGTGGTGAGGTGGCTGGACATATTCACGGCACTCGGTAGGAGCGTCAGTGATGGAGTGACGGAGAGCAGGGTTCGGGATGGTGTGGGGGTTGGAGTGGGTGTAGTACAGTTGTGGAAATATTCGCAATCAAGTGCATCTGCAAAAGGAGAGAAGGTTCTTGTTTCCGGAAAATACCATCCATAACATCTACCAACAAGCAGGTGCAGCTATAGTACTAGTCTGGCTGCAGACATGCATAATCTTCCATTACCATAACGTTTCAATGGCATGTACATCATTGCCATTCACGACGAATGCCAGCAATCAACAGCAGACAATATTCTGCTAAGATTCAACCAATCAGATTGAGAGCAGCATGTAACATTCAGTGCTAACCATAGTAACATAGAAATGGCCTTACCAAGCACAACATATATGGCACATGTGTAACAATTGCAGCTATTTCCCGTTGAGAATGGGAATAGTTTTCAATTGTTGGAAGAAGTATACATGACCACCAGTGGATGTAATTATTACCTGGGTGTATATACTGCCTTGATGGGTGGACCACCTTGATATCTCGGAATGGCTGAGTTGAGGCACCTGGGTATATCATCCTTGCTTCTTCCCCCCCTGTCTTCGCAGTAGAAAAGATACCCACAGGTACATTCTGAATCCAGAACAGGGTGTTGTTGAATAAGGTCATTGCTCCACTAAAGAAGATGTCAGCATTTTGGATCACGTGATATCCTCCTCCGTCCAATGCCATGCACTCAATCCTGTACCAACAATAGTCCGTCCAATAGAGCACCCGGGCATCATAGTCGATTGTCAAAGGAGTAGGACACATCAACCTGTCTGTCATCATTTCTCTGGTGGTACCCATCGAACTGAGGTTAGCTCGTTCAATCATGCGGTTGAGTCTGTTAGTCCAGTACATCAACCTGTGCGGTACAGATACCAATCAACTGTCACATGGAATCTAGCTATCGAGAGGTGGGCACGCAGTGTCTAGCTGGGAAGGCAACACGTTTAGTGATCCTGGGATTGCGACAACAAACCACAAGGAACAAGATGATCACTGAAGGATGATTTAGCAGCAAATACAATTTCATGGTTCAGATCCTGACTAGTCTCAGTCCCAGACCCAAACCAACCCCAGCACGGAACGCTTTCCGTATCGTGTGTTATACTGGAAGCAATATACATGCACTGGATGAAAGGTCTGGGAACGGGACTAGACCCCAACAAGATCCACCACATCTCAATGCCAGGCCCTTTGGTTGTATATCCCAATAACCCATCCCTCAGGTTGCAAAGCCCACACAGCCCTTACCCTGCGAATGGGTCAACTGCAATCCCCAATGGAAGGCCGAGTGTGTCGATCATCATCTGGCGTTTCTGTTCACAGATGTCGTACACTTCAATCATCGACATGTCACGATCGCTCCAATACAACATGTTGCTAATCCAGTCCACAGACAAAGAAACTGAACCAAGCAGGGCAGAGAAGGAGAGAGAGTTAAGATACTGAACTAAATTTGCGATTATGGATCATGCATGCAAAAAGTGCACCTGGGTACAGCATCCCTGAGTCAACGACCATCTCTACATTTGAACCATTGTTCAAATTTGCCCTGTGAATGCTTTTGGTTTCAGTGTTGCTCCAGAACACAGTGTTCATCCTGCAGGGTAAACCAATTGCACCATACATCTGAGAATTTTAGCTATAGGTTCTAGTTGCGCGCACGTTTCCGTACTACCTGCCGGACCAATATCCACGTCGATAAGTTTTTTGCTAACACCCCCCACCAAAAGTTTTTAAACTTAGGATGTAAGTGACATGGAGGCCTCGTAGCAAGGTTGGAATATTCGGATGCACATTAATACCCAACTCGTTATACAACTGCATGCTAACTAGCTAAGTTAGCTACACATACCAGTAATGATAGTCGACTGCCTGTATCCCGCCAAGTGGTTCACGGATGAATGTTTCGAATTGAAGGGTGTCCCAGAAAAACTTGGAAATGTCTCCATATCGAGCCACCAGCAAGTACGGGGGGCTACAAGGACAGAGACAACGAGAGGCGTAAGGCGGCGCCCCTCTGCAAAAGAACAATTTAAGCAACTCACGGGTCGCCTCCCACGCATTGCACCAGTAGCAACAGTGCGGCAAAGAGAGCGAAGTGCATTTCGTCTGTGTCTAGGAGGAGCCCGGTCTGTGCACCAGCTACTGAGCTGGCAGCTGTAAGTCTATGCTGGATTTGGTCACAGCTGAAATTTTTGGAGCCATTGTTGGACTTAAGGCTGTCCATGTCATGTAGTTTATGTACAATGACAGTTTTCAGGTGTCACACACCCACAAATATACCATGTAGCTAACTAGCTACACCTTCAGATTCCGAACACACTAATTACACGAACCTCTCCTACACCCAAACTTGCCGGTTTAAAATGTAACCCTAATATGACAACTATAGAGGTTCTGCACTGCGTCACTTACATAGCTATATCAACAGTCGTTCAGGGCACCGTTTCCAGTGTAACAACTAAACTTTTAACAGTGATGGTTAAAGTAGCTGTAGGTTCAAACTGCTTGCGTTTCTGAGATCACCATTGAGCTGACCATTCTATTGCCACCAAGAGCGCATAAGTAGATCGCCCGCCCGGGCGGGCGATCTACTTATGCGCTCTTGATTGCCACTCATGACACAGAAAGTTGGCAGTATCAATCAAATTTCCGAATGTTGTCACATGACGATTTATTGCTTCATGTGTTGAAGCATTGCAGTCACACCCATTCATCACAATAGTTGGTCGCTGCTCACACTAGTGTAGGCGTTCTGCATGATGATGTTTGAATTATGCTTGACATCCGTAGCAAATCCTGCAGCAAACAGTTGCATCCACCGCTTCTCATCACCCCTCCACCACTGCTCTGCTGGTCATCACTCCTCCACCGCTTCTCATCATGCACCCCTCGACCGCTGCTCATCACCCCTCCACCACCTCTGATCACCCTTCCACCACTGGCCATCACTTATCATCACCCCTCCACCACCTCTGATCACCCTTCCACCACTGGCCATCACTTATCATCACCCCTCCACCACTGCCCTTCCGCTGCTGCTCATCACCCGTCCACCACTGTTCATCACCCTTCCACTGCTGCTCATCACCCCTCCACCACTGTTCATCACCCTCCACTGCTGCTCATCACCCCTCCACCACTCTTCATCACCCTTCCACTGCTGCTCATCACCCCTCCACCACTCTTCATCACCCTTCCACTGCTGCTCATCACCCCTCCACCACTCTTCATCACCCTTCCACTGCTGCTCATCACCCCTCCACCACTCTTCATCACCCTTCCACTGCTGCTCATCACCCCTCCACCACTCTTCATCACCCTTCCACTGCTGCTCATGCATCACCCCTCCACCACTGTTCATCACCCTCCACTGCTGGTCATCATCACCACTCCACCGCCTATTTTTGGTAGCAGACCCAAACCAACTGTCCAGCATTTCCATTGTTGCACGGAGGCCTATGAGTCACTAGACTAGTACAAATATTTAAGAGTTTACATCTAGCTTTATACATTGTTATATACCACTATGTTTAGTTGCACAAAGAAATTTGTCGATAAGGGGGAAGGGGGTAAATGAATCATCCAAATAAGATACACAGTCAATAAAGCGATATCTCAGATCTTCTAGAGCAGGGCATGCTCCATTACACTGAAATGGAATTCAGTTTCAACAGAATTCAGTGGACACAAGTCCGGAGGTGGTATGGGGTCTTTGGAGCTTGGTAACGACCAGTCTCGACATGTAGATGTGTAGTATGACTACTCTGACAGCAACTTCTTGTTGAGAACAGGGTTGCAGGTGCATGCATACACATTAACATTGTCAGAAGAACAATACATGACCACCAGTAGGGGTAAACAAGAGCGCATGATGACATCATTGTTGATTAATCCACAATGAAGTCATCATGCGCTCTTGGGGTAACCAATTGCCTGATTTCACCAGGGTAGATACTGCATGTGCATGGTGGCAGAAATTCAGTTGTATGGTGACTGGATGTGAGAGGATGGCTATGCAGTTGCATTAAAGGTTGCGGTGGGTGAAGTTGATAACGGGGTGGGTGTGTTTTCCAAAAGGGTAGGCAATGGACTTGGAGACAAACCCGACTGGTGGGACTCAAACCTGCGGCCTCTCACACCAGTTGAGTGCTTAAGTTAACCACTTGGCCACACGATCACACTTATAATTGTACCGAACTTGCACACACACGTGTCCAGCCCCGCCCCTATCCATTCGGGGCTAGGCTATATAGCTAATAGACACGTGAGAGGGCCGAGCTCGAGGCTGCGCACAGTTAATTGCCCGATCTAGCCCCGCCTCCGTGCACGTGTCTAGCCCCGCCCTCCAACTGTAGTTTCACCAGCTCCTCCCACTCACATATTCCACTTCAATCGACGTAAATAAATCCTGCCACATATAATGTACTACCTCAACTTACACTGGGGAGTTTCACGTCATCTGGGCGTAAGTAGGCTATGTACTTCCCGCCGGACCAATATCCACATCGTAGCCGCAAACACGAGAGCAAGAAACTCCGAGGTACGCACGTCATAATTTCTCTTGACATTCCGCTATATGTATAATATTATAGTCAATGCTCAGTAGCCTCGGGAACGAGCCGGGCTATATTGATTGCATGGTCTGCGCCCACAGAAGTTCAAGTTACATCTGCTGCATGAACAGCTCTCTGCTTCCATAATCACCGTCGGTACGTTCGTAACTGTACAATCATTATATATTATATATAGTGTCACGCAAATAGCTACAGCTAGCCGATGATGGATAAAAAACCGTACACCTAGCGGAGTACACTGTACTTCCCGTCGGACCACAACCATAATTATTGTCTAGGAGTAGCTTACACGAAGATGCGCATGGCCTTGAATGCAGCGAGATGCTACGAGAGCTGGTTCTATACAGCTGAAAATAAGTCTGAACATTTTTCCATGCTTATATAGCGTGGATAAAGGCTGCTGCACAGCCTCTATTGAAGTAGAGGCTCGGGGCAATTGCAATGCCCCGGGTGCAATTGCAATGGGTGCTGGGAGAAACAGGGAGTGGTGCCCCAATGCCAAAAAAGTATCCGCAGTTAAAAGTAAGGACACACTCCTATATATCATATGCAAACCAAACAAGGCGCGGGCAGGAAAAAAGGAGAACTGATGGTGCAGTATATAGCCTCATAGCCAGGATGGGCCTGGGAATGGGGCTAATGGCACAGAAATGAAATCAGTTTGTGGTAGCTAAGTACTGTGTGTCATTCTGCTGGATGTTCATTCCTTTGTTCGGAACCATGTGCTTGCATGAGTAGCTAATCACCCAACTACCCTACATATACTTCAAAGTCAAGGTCAAAGGTGATCGACAAAACCGGCTCTGTGTATGCTGTGACCAAGTCTGAGAAGCTTTATAAGTGGTGGCATGGACACATGGCATGTATAGGTGTTGTGTAGTACTACGTAGCTACATAGCTAGCTACAGCTCATAAGTGCAACCTCTATAGCTATTGGCTGAAGGTGTTTAATAGCAAGGGATGCATGAGTAGCACATCCAACAAAATGAAACAATACTATAGCTTAAAACACAATGGTACAATAATAGGGAGCACTTGAATGTGCCAATGGAATTAGAATGGACTATAGAACTAGGTAAGATATTCCTCATATTAGGGGAAAAGGAGTACATGAATCTAACTATTGGACAGACATAGTAGGAGCAACAGACAACCCATGCTCATAGTTGTACAAAGTGCACAATTTCAGCACTGTTTTCTGCATGCAGCGAAGGTGAGAATATTGAGAGGTCCTCAAGCATAATTAGCTAGTTGAGTAATTTAGATCCCAGCAATTGAGGCACACTCAGCAAGCAAACTTTTGGACACTTTCAATGAAGTGTTTGTTGGTCAGGGTCCCAAACTGGTGTACTCAAGATGAGGCTTAAATAACTGATTATCAAATGTATGCACTGAGTGTCACATGCAAGATGAAGGTCTCAGCTCTGGTTTTCAAGTCCCAAGCCTAATATGCAGCGCCACTCCAGTCAGCTGTTTCCATGTGCCACTGTAACAACCAAATCCAATGGTAGCTATACATTCAAGCAATTTCAGCAATTTGCAGTCAGTCTGGGGAATTAAGCTGCTCTCTGCATATTGCTTGTCACTGTAACAAAACTCTGAAAATTGTTGTACATAGCAAGCGTTGAACACAATAGTGTGGGGCTCACTCAAGCTATCTAATGCAATGCACAACACCAATGTAGGACTCTGGTGACCAATGTGCCATCTGGATAATGGCAGAAACCAGCCATCCCACTGGACGCAAGCACCTCAGGATGATGTTCATCGCCACCATTGTTTTTGTTATTTTATCAACATTTTATCTTTCGAACTTGATAATAAGGATACTGCCCACCCACATCTTACTGGTTCCTTCTGACCATCAACAACACCTCTACATCAACATTCGCTCTGTGTACTTGGATACCAGACCTAGGACTGCTGGTCACAAGAACGCATCTGTCTTCTTGATAGAAGTCAGAAAGGATGTTGTGAATCAGAATCTCATTGTTGGTTGCAGAGTTGGAGAGCATGCCACTACTAAGTTCAAACTTCACAGAACAGCAGTTACAAACTATATACATCAAGTGTATCCCAAGTTAACACATGATTTTGCCTTTGTAGATTGTTTTGATTTGCCAGCAGAAAATGGCAGCAGAGCATTCCTCATCTATAAAACTTCCAACAATTCAGTTGCAGTGAGTACAGAATCTGAACGTCCATTTTTCATCCCTGCTCCACATGCTCCACCTCGCAGGGAACAGTCATTCACAGTTGCCTCCTGTCTGGCTGTTTTGTTTGGCCCACATCCACACTTCCTCAACGAGTGGTTGCACTACCAAAGAACAATTGGCATCGATCATGTTTACATAATCGCAGAGGACTCCTTCGAGAAAGTGGGTGGATTCAAGGACCCATACCTGAAGCAGGCAATTGATGAAGGCTTTGTGTCTGCAGAAGTCTGGACCCAATGGCTTACAAGTGATACTCAAATTCGATACCATTCCCAACTGCTGGCTTATGATGACTGCATCTATCGATTTACAGGCACTTATGACTACGTTTTCATAGTGGACACAGATGATTTCTTTGTTCCCAAGGTCCCTGGTGAACCCACAATCCACTACTACGTTAAAAACTGGTGTCAAGGAGCTGGCACTTGCCAACTCTCTTGGGTTAGGTACTACCCTGATTGTGGCCTTGGAACAGCCGACGAAGACGGGAATGTCACCGCAAACCTTGCATCTTACTTGTCTCTAGAAGATAAGGTGCCGAAATCACTTCATAAACCACCTACAGTCATTGATATGGGACCTCACTATCCATACGTAACTATGAAAGGGACAAAACTGGTTAACATGCCCAAAACTGCAGCATATGTTGCACATATCAGATCAGGTGAGAAATATATTTTATGTCGTTTGAGCATGGTGAATTAGACGGAAAATGTTCTCTCATCGGTTGTATGATCACATGCTTGTTTTGTGCATGTTGCTGGGTTGCCTTGCACATGCGCAGTAATGTTGTTTACATTGCATGTCCTTGTCTGTGATTGGTCAAGGCAGATGAGTATTTAAATGGTTAGCGGTAAACAGTTGGTCACTCTCGGCGACTTAACCTGTGCTTGGCAAGTTTTTTCTTTTCCTCTACCTGTGTGCGGACTTCAGTCAGTATCGTAGCCCCTCTTCCCTACCGAGCTGTGCGGTTTGATGGCTTCTGGCAGTTCGGAGGTTGGTGAGCGCAGTGGGCGACCTGCCGCGGGCGTCACAGCGGAGCAATTGGCTCAACTCCTGGGAGCAGTCAAGGATGGCCTGCGGGACGAACTGACATCGCTTAAGCGGGAGCTGACTTCGGAGAGGCAGGTTGCCGACGAGCGCCTGTTAAAGAAGCTGAAGCTGGAGAACTTATGCCGACATTTAAGAAGAAGGCCCACGAAAAACAATTCATTTTCAACGAGGGAGTATCTTCGAAAGTCGAGGAAGCGACGGTAGCGTTATCGGAGACACCACCAGCAGTGGAGAAAGCAAAGAACCTCCTGGAGGAAGATTCCATCCCATTCGTCTATTCGGATCCCAACTCATTGGTTCCCTCACATGTTGAACTCTGCATGCAAGATTTAGTGGATTGTGAACCTCCTTGGGAGTCTGAGTTTTCTGAGCCTCAGACTATGCCTCGATCTGCTGTTTGTGCTAGTGATTCCAAGGAGCATGGGGTTACAGTGCAAGGAAGGCTTTGTCAGCACTCCCAATTTTGGATAGAGGAGCTTGAGGCCTCAGAGTTTGTTAGGGGTATCATTCTTCAGGGGTATCGACTGCCATTTAGTGTATTCCCTCCTCCATTGATTTCAAAAAATCATCATTCAGCTTTCCAGCATGCTGACTTTGTGTCTGATGCTATCACGGATCTTGGGCAGTCTGGTTGTGTTGTTCAGACGACAGTATGCCCCACAGTATGCAGTCCGCTTCAGGTGGTCGTTAATGCAAAGGGCAAACGTAGGCTGGTACTGGACCTTCGCTACGTAAATCAGTATCTGTGCCAGAGCAAATTCAAGTATGAAGGCCTTAACCTAGTCCCGTCAATGTTTCAGAAAGGCGACTATGTTTTCACCTTTGACCTCAAATCAGGGTATCATCATGTGGATATCCATGTAGATTCCCAAACGTATTTGGGGTTTTCATGGGGTGAGGGTGTCCAGCGAAGATTTTACGTTTTCCGTGTTCTTCCTTTTGGTTTAGCCACTGCCTGCTACGTATTCACTAAGCTGCTTAGGCCTCTTGTCAAGCGTTGGAGATCTATGGGATTAAGGGTAATCCTTTACATTGATGATGGTATATGTGCCTCCATTTCCCATTCCCAATGTTGTCAGCATAGGGATGTCATGCTCTCCGATATGGAGAGTGCAGGGTTGGTATTGAGTGTTCCCAAGTGTCATCTTGAGCCTCACCAGATTGCAGATTGGCTGGGATATATCATTGATTTGGTCTCTGGTTGCTTTCGTATTCCGGGGGATAAGATTGACCGGCTCCACTCAGCCATTCAGTGTATCTCCCCTGCCGGCAGGGTTGCTGTGCGCATTCTGTCTAGCATAGTGGGGCGTCTCATTTCGATGAGGCTGGCCCTTGGCCCTATAGCTCATCTTCGTACTAGATCCCTCTATGCCGTCATTAAAGAGAGGATGTCTTGGTCAGATCGAGTGTTCCTTTCTTTGGAAGCTCAAGAGGAGCTTGTGTTTTGGCAAGCAAACATTGAAGCATTCAATGGCCAACCCATTTGGTTTTCACCTGGTACGACTAGGGTTGCTTACTCTGATGCCAGTAGCAGTGGCTATGGTGGGTATGTGGTAGAATTTGGTCCAGAATTTGCACATGGTCTCTGGTCTCCCACTGAGCTTGAACTCAGTTCTACATGGCGTGAGCTCAAGGCTGTGGCCATGACTCTGCGTTCATTTGCTGACAGACTGAAAGGTCATGCTGTCAAATGGTTCTCCGACAACCAGAATGTTGTTCGGATTGTCCAAAGAGGTAGCAGAAAACCTCACCTACAAGATGGTGCTATGAGCATCTTTGAGCTGTGTTTTTCAGCTGGGATTAAGCTTGAAATGGAGTGGATTCCCAGGGATGCAAACGAGCTGGCAGATTATGCTAGTCGTATTAGGGAGCATGATGACTGGAAGCTAGACCCTGTCCTATTTGTCATTTTGGATGCTGCATGGGGTCCTCACTCCATAGACTGCTTTGCTTCTGAGCATAACACGCAGCTCATTCGCTTCCACAGCCATTTTTGGTGTCCCGGAACCGAAGCTGTGGATACTTTCACAGTTTGCTGGCAAGGTGAGACTTGCTGGCTTGTGCCTCCCCTTCATCTCGTATGTCGTGCCATTCAACATGCACGTGTATGTTCAGCATGGGGGACGCTAGTAATCCCTCTTTGGAAGTCAGCTCCATTTTGGCCTTTGCTGTGCCCTGATGGCCGTCATCTTGCACCATTTGTTCAAGCCTATCATATCTTCCCATTCTACGAAGGGATTATCTTGCCTGGCCTGAGTGGCAACAATATTGGAGATGCTATGACTGACGAATCCTGCCTGTTGGCTGTGTTATTTGATTTCTCTGTGCCAGAAAGACAGTTTAGTACTGGTTATTGTTTGTTTGACTTCACTGGCAAGTGTGACCTCTGTATTCCCAACTGAGTTGTCATTGCTGTGCAAGTGTATGCATGTTGTATAACCTATTATGGAGGCATGCAAGAGATCACTGTATTTGCTATCAGAAGAGCAGTACAAGTTTGTCCTCTGAGGGCTAGTAGGTCACTGGTGGTATCACATCCAGTTGCCCTCTGAGGGCTCTGACCTGGTGGTTGTTCTTTCTAATTGCCCTCTGTGGGCAAGTTAGTGATAGTCCTCTGAGGGCTAGTGAATGAACCTGATGGTATCACATCCAGTTGCCCTCTGAGGGCTCTGACCTGGTGGTTGTTCTTTCTAATTGCCCTCTGTGGGCAAGTTAGTGATAGTCCTCTGAGGGCTAGTGAATGGACCTGATGGTTGTTCGTTCTGAGTGTCCTCCGAGGACGAAATTATTGGAATCATATTCCTGGTATTATATCCAGCCACCCACAGTGGGCAGTGCTGAGGCCATATGGTTGTTCATATCATATATAGCTGTCCTCTGAGGTCAGTGATGGTTGTTCATTCTGATTGTCCTCCGTGGACAAATCAATATCCAGCTGCATCCAGCTGCCTTTGGAGGGGGATTATAAGTTTCCTCAATGTTTCATTTGTTTCAGATGTGTTTAAGCAAGGAATCTGGAAGGAAGTAGCTGCTATCGATGACCCAGAATTGTGTGAACTTGCTGGGGCACTCCCGTCCTTAGCATTGCAGGGGAAAGCCCCTAGTACCGTTAAGAAGTACTCGGGGGCTTTTGTAGGTGGAGAAAGTGGATTTCGTCCAAACGGGCTCTTTCTGTCTCCCTCCCGCCTAAGCCATTGCACCTCGCACTGTATCTGAGCTTCTTAGCACAGCGTTGTAAAACGAGTTCACCACTGTTGGAAGCCATTAGTGCGCTGTCCTGGGTAAATCAGTTAGCTATGGTGGAAGACACCACCACTCATCCGCTGGTAGTGCAAGTGTTAGCGGGTGCTAAGAGACAGCTGGCGTGTCCGACTAACAAAAAGGAGCCTATCACCCCAGAAATTCTCACCAAGATTGTCGATAAGTTTGGCAAGGACGATGCATCTCTTTTGGATGTGCGTACCCTTACAGTATTTTTGGTGGGGTATGCAGGGTCCTCAGGTTTGATGAATTGAGTAATCTGAAGGAGTCTGATGTTCAGATTTTGGAGGAACATATGGAGCTATTCATAGAATCAAGCAAAACTGATCAATACCGAGACGGTGCATGGGTTGTGATTGCCCGCACAGCTTCTAAGCTTTGTCCTGTAGCCATGATGGAGCGCTACCTAAACCTTGGTCAAATTGCTGGTCAGGATTTGCCAGATTTGCCACTCTTTAGGGGCATTACCAACACCCGTGGTGGTGGTAAGCTTAGGAAGAGTGGTGGTCTCAGTTACAGCAGGATGAGAGAAGTTGTTTTGGAGATGTTATCTGCTGTGGGTCTTGACAAACGTAGGTTTGGGCTCCATAGTCTCCGTTCTGGTGGCGCTTCAGCTGCTGCTAATGCTGGGGTTCCTGACCGTATGTTTAAGAGACATGGGAGGTGGCGGAGTGAAAATGCCAAAGATGGCTATGTCCAGGATGCATTGGACGAAAGATTAAAGGTTTCACGCAATCTGGGCCTTTAATAGGTGTTGTACTCTGCCTACTTTCTTTGTTGCCTCAATTGCCGCCCAGCCCAATTAAAATTGTTGAGATGTGTGCTGTCACTGTGATGCATGTGTGCATGTGTAGAATTAGATGAGAGATATATTTTATGTCGTTTGAGCATGGTGAATTAGACGGAAAATGTTCTCTCATCGGTTGTATGATCACATGCTTGTTTTGTGCATGTTGCTGGGTTGCCTTGCACATGCGCAGTAATGTTGTTTACATTGCATGTCCTTGTCTGTGATTGGTCAAGGCAGATGAGTATTTAAATGGTTAGCGGTAAACAGTTGGTCACTCTCGGCGACTTTACCTGTGCTTGGCAAGTTTTTTCCCCTCCTGATGGAGAGGAAGTGTGAAGGTATGTGATATCTCAATCAGAATGAGCTGATTCTTTATGCACATATTCCTCTTTGTCCGAGGTATCTGGTGCTAGGGAGATATTGCTGGAGCTGGATTCATTGCATGCATGGGTACACCATGGCTGCTGAACTTCTAGCTATCTATGTGTGGGGTGTTATTTATTTTTTTTGTTCGGGCTTTTCCTCACCCATATTTTTCCTCGCTGAGGTTTTTAGGGTGAGGTTTTTTCCCGTGGGCATGAGTTGGCCGCATGCTCTAAAACCATAGGTGTGGCAGTTACACCTGTGTTGCTTTTCTGATTGGCTCACCCCGAATTTTCTGCATTGTAGCTACTGCAGTTCTATTGTGTTGTTAAGTTTGTGTGTTTGGTTTGTACTGTTGATCTTGTCCTCGGTTGCCATGCACTCAATTGCCGCCCAGCCCAATTAAAATTGTTGAGATGTGTGCTGTCACTGTGATGCATGTGTGCATGTGTAGAATTAGATGAGAGGCCCAAGAAATGTTTAACTTCGAAGTTCGCATGATCACTGTATGAAAATGTGCATTAGCATAGGAAGTTTTATAGTACAAGAATGAAATCAGTGCTGTTTAGTAATTAAAATGACCTTTTCAATAATTATGTTAAACATGCCATATTGAACTGCATTTCTGTTCAGTGTACCATTATGCTACCTTAATGGCATCGGTTTTGCTTTAGTAATAATTATTGAGCTATAATGAGTTAGATGTGCAATTTGTTACTTTTAGTACTAAGTATGCATCAAAAAGATCAGTCTATCTAGTGTTAGCTACCTAGCTATTTGTCACATTGTTCTTTAACTGAGTTTGGTTAATCCAGTTGCAATCGGAAAGCATGTATCTTAAAATGCTATCCCTTGTGGCTCCAGACTGGCCTGGATTGACGTCGTGGTACTCCTACAATGTGCCCGCTTGTTACCAAAGTGTCCCTTATATATGCAGTGCTTAACAAGTGTTCCTTAACCAAAGTGTCCCAGTGCTCCACAAACAGGGTACATAATTATTTGTGGTAAGAGTCAAGTGCCCGCTACAATGACGTACTCTCAGTTCTGGTCCACTAGTGTTGAAAACTAGTACAGTCATAAGTTAATGTGGAGTGGTCCGCAATGAGCCAGGTGTTAACAGTTCATCATTTAGGGTACATAATTATGTCATCAGTAATTACCTCTGAACCTGTGCAACAAATTCCTAAAGGAGTGGTGTTGGAACCTATATATGTCTTGAACTACTTTCCAACTGCAGTTACCGGTATATGATACCATCCCTAGGAGCCAACTTTGGCAGCTCATAACCTCCTGCCATGACAGTGCCATCCCCAAATATCATCAATTGGGGGATAGCAGGCTATAGCTTAGCACCTTTAGGCTAGCTACCCTAAAGGTAGAACAAGGAATAGCAAGCCAAGTTCATTGATGGATGCATGCCACCGCGTGTGGTAGCAAATTCAACTTGATCTGCATGCTGTTATAGTGGTGGTAGATAGCACAGTATAATATCCGCTAGAGAGACATGGACTCCATAATGATTTCAGAGTATTTTAGACAGAAAAGAAGCTGCAACCATGATTGTTGGTGGTATGGATAACTGTGTGTGGAAATTCCAGGCTGCCAAACCAGTGGACAGCAGGTGGTTTATGTAAACCACTTTGCAAACCACATTAGTATGTTAACTTTTAGCTGCTCTGCTATTCAAAACCACTTCACTTAGGTGGTGCATGTGAACAGTTTATGTCACTCCATTTTCACATGATGTGCATATACCAAACATATGCTGACAATGCTCAGAAACCAAAAGCACATCACTTATGGACAAGCTCTGTGGTCAGAGCTACTGTAGGTATATAGACTTTATATATAGCCTCATGTTTGTCCCACAATGCCCAGCATGTCTATTGGATAGCCCATTGATATCTGAGCTACTAACCAACACATTGCTGGGAGTAAACCAGATAATGCAATTATGGAACATGTATAGGTGTGTCCTACTTGTAGCACAACATCAAAATCATCAGCATGTTTCTATACTACGGTACATCTGATACAAGCATTGCTACAATTTCTGTTTTTTAACTGAGACTGATATATCCACCTTCATCCCTGCACGACCATTGTTCTCCTCCGGGTTAGAGTGGAGGGGAGGTCTAGATCTGTTGGCCATGGCCTCCTGCCTAGTCCCAGGAGGGAAGGGGATAGCTGCATTACCGAATGGGGTTTTTTCCTTCACTTCAATGTCTACTGGAGTGCTAGCCCAAAGTGGCAGTTCACTGTACAGATTGCTGCTCTCCTGTGCAGAGTTCGCCATTTCCCTTGTCTCTCCAACAAGTTTGTTCCTCCTCCTCTTCCTGATTACGTAGATGATATAGACCTCACATATCACAATACCTATAGGAAAACGTATTGACTTCAAAAACGGAGTAGAAACAGACTGGATATTAATGGAGCAGCTGCGCAATTGTAAGTTCGATACATAGTTAAACTATTTAAGGGTTCAACAAGCCACCGAAGGCTGGCTCAGATAGCTTCTGACACAGGGAATTTTATACTTCAAGTGATCAAAAATGGGAATGAGTTAAACAGCAGAGATGCAGAAATGACTCACCCACTACAGTCAGGATAATCCCTGCCGTGACACTGCCGAACATCGTCAACATTGACATTGACTTAGGAGTATCCTGCAGTACATATGAAATAGTAGCCAATTGTACTCCTAATCTCAAAGACAACAAATAGGGTGTGTCTTTGTGCTTGTGATTTTAACCATTCACGATAGCTGCATTCTGGCCAAATGAAGTACCGTAATGGCGAACAAACAATTTCATTTCCTGGTGTTCGAATTCTATGGATTACAATTTTCCAAGAAAGGGGATGTTCAAATTACCGTAGTTGAACGGTATTAGGAGCATGCGCCTATATCTCCACAGGAAGGACTAATAATGCGAAGCACTTAATTTTGAATGACATGACAAGAGTTGAACCTGCACCTAACAGCGAACATATGCCTATAGATGAGCTGCACCTAATAATGCGCGACTATACTGTATTAGAATACTTTTTTTTGAAAATATTAGAAACACTACACGTGCAGATGATGCTGAGGACTGGACGGCGAGAAAAGCTGGACTCGGTAGGGCCCTGGAGCAACAAACCCCAGAGAATTGTTGCGACCAGAGACGGTGCTACACGAGAGCAGCCACCCATGAGAGCAGCTACATGCTTACAGGTGCTGAAGGAGTAGCTACAAGCGAGAGCGTGTCGGACTGAGATGGAGAGGATTATATGGCACAGCCAACGAGGGAGCGACGACACTGAGGCGCTGGTCACGCACTTGAAGACACGATGCAATTTCCATGCGGGACACAAGTTCACACAACAACACACGAGAGTCGGTGTTCAACGTCGGAGGCCAGCCGAGGTTGATCGCTCGGAGTCAGAGGGATCACGGAGTGCAATCAACATACCTTTTGCTGAATCTGGACAGCTGTCTACTGTAACTGCATGTGTGCATGGTATCCATTGTGTATTTCTGGCAGTATCGTGTGTGCTGTGTTTGCATAATAATATAATTAATTAGGGTGTTAGACTCACTACAAGTACTGCAGCTTTGTTCCCCAGCTTTCCATGCGCAAAAAAAATTGTCTGGGAATACAAGACCTTCACCTATGGTATCATTATGCCCTTGCCTGAGATCAAGGCTATTGCTTCAAGCTAGCTGTTCCAAGTCTGATGCAGAACTCAGGCTAGCATTATGATTAGGTGAAATAGTGAGATATCTATATATGCATGTACCTTCTCAGTATTTGGGCTGTTGGCTAGAGTCAAGGTGACGATAGGCTGGTGGCGTGGAGTAGAGATACTTGCTTCCAGTAGCCATGGGTTTAGGGTGGTAGGAGTTGAGACATGTGGCTGTTCTGCAGTTGTGGTGAGGTGACGGGACATATTCACGACACTTGGTGGGAGTGTCAGTGATGGAGTGACGGAGTGGCGGGATGGGGCAGGTGCAGGTGTTGTACAGTTGTGGAAATATTCACAGTCCAGTGCATCTGTAAGAACAGTATGAGAGGAGTTGTAATGTTCCTTCCACCATACATACTAGGATTTGGGGGGTGGCTATTGCTCAACTGCATCAGCATGTACCGCAGAGTACGGTACTCTACACTATGGCATTGTCATCAAACCACAGCAGACCATAAAATCTGACCAAATCAGAGGGCCCCTATAGTTCAGTATAATAATTCATGGTCTCCAATACCAAGTAAACTGCTGACCTCACCGGCCAACATAACGGTTGGTTGTTGTGGAATGACACTCATATTTACAATATCTCCATGCAGCGTTCCTGCTTGCTTTTCAAGGGTGTGCTTCACATGCCAGTGTACTACCCTCAAAATCTGCTGCTGGCTGCTTCACAACCTCTGCACACACGCATAAAACCTCCAGAAGCTAAAGTGCATCTGCTGGGGTGAGCATCCATGGCAGCCATGCAAACAGGCAGTACATTGGATACGCACGTAGTCTCGAATCCAGGCCATTCGTCATTGCAGTGAATTCGAATGTGGTGAAGGTCTGGTATGAGGTAGGAATACCCAGGGACCCAGGGATTGATGCTAATAGCACTGGCCTTAAGGTGACATGTGATCACATAATACAGTTGCAGAGTGAATCGCACATTGACCGTGGTGCACATATACATACCTGGGTGTATATACTGCCTTGATGGGTGGACCACAGTGATATCTCGGAATGGCTGACTTGAGCTACCTGGGTATATCATCCTTGGTTCCTCTCCCCCTGTCTTTGAGGTAGCAAAGATACCGATACTGGTATTTCCATTCTGAATCCAGTACAGGGTATCGTTGAATAGGGTCGCAGGTCCATTAGAGTAGACATCAACATCTTGGATCACTTGATTTGCTCCTCCGTCAAATCTCATGCGCTCAATCCTGTGAGTACAGTAGTCTGTCCAGTAGACCATCCCGGCATCATAGTCAATGGTCACAGGGGAGGGGCACGTCCCACTATCCAACGGTAGCATAAATGTTATGGTGGGACCAATTGAACTAACATTACTGCGTTCAATGATGCCGAGCAGCCGGTTAGTATAGAAAATCCACCTGAGTAGTCAAAGGTTGATGAGTGCTGATAGATAACATAACAACAGCTGCGGTACACATGAAACAAGTAAACAGGTGGGCAGTGACTGACTACAAAAACAGAGGGGTAATTTAGTACGGAAGCCAAGAGCAACATTTCAGTTGACGTTGTTCGGTTCACATTCACGTTGTATATGTTGCGACATTTTCTGGGTCACGTAGCTTGTCCAGAGCAAGAGCGTGGCACTGTATCACGATTGTAGACTACCTTGAGCCTCTGGTTGATGACGGTGTGAAGTTTTGCGTTTTAAGTTTAGTCTTGGAACCAGACTCTCCCCGTACACGAAGGGGATGAACTAGCTACGTAGCTACTAACTTACAGAACGCTGTGAACGAATGGCCTCAACATCATCTAGCTACGTACTACGAAGTTGAAACCGCACACTGATCGGAAGATGAGCTAGCTTCAAACTTGAAACATGAAAAATGCAACGTGAACAGAAATGTCGCTCTCAGCTTCCGTATCTTAGCCCTTGTCACACCATGGGTTTCAGCACTTGGGTGCACTACTTCAGTGAACTCTTCTAATGTACACTTTGACCTCTTCTTACAACAGCTTCTGACTACACATGGCCGGCCTACTACTACATGAGGCCATGCCTACTAATTATGCTCTGGTGTGTGTGTGTGAGGCATTCTCTGTGCATTATGCGTATTCCTAGTATAGAGAAATTCAATGGACAAACCAGTGGCATGATTCAGCAGCAAGCACCCGGGTTCATTTCTCTTGTTTACTGCGAGGTTTACTACGAACAAATGTGGTCTAGATATGCCCTTAGAACAACTACAGCATAAACCCATGAGACCCTTACCAAGAGGATGGGTCGATTGCAATCCCCACTGGAACGCCAGCAATGTGAACCAAATAGCGGTGTCTCTGCTCCCAAATGTCATACACTTGAATCGTATGAATATCACCATCACACCAGTACAGCTTGTTCCTAATCCAGTCTACAGTCAAACTAACTGAAACCAGACAGAATGGGAGAAGAGACAATTAACCAACTTCTAGCAGCTTACAAGAGCTAGTGCAACTATTATCGACCATGCAAAGAGTGCACCTGGGTATATCCACAAATCAGTGTGTACGATCGTCTCTACATTTGTGCCATCGTCCAAATTTGCCCTGTGAATGGTTCTGTTCTCGGTGTTGCTCCAGAACACAGTGTTCATCCTGCAGGTTAAGAATATTGTACATTAAGACAGTGTTCATCATCAACACAGCAGTTTTGCAACAATCATACTATCAAAGGTGCGGACAGGTTGATATACAGCTAAGAGCTATACACAGCCTGCTCATATCACAATCACATAATAATTATGTGATAGTATACAGATTTCATGATAAAAACCTCAAACCACAAAGGGTAGCAGCAAACCATACAAGTATACAGAACTAGGCACAGGCACATTCTGCTTCTAATTTTACCTATTACGCTATGCTCAGATGCTCACACAAACACCGATTATGCTTTGTTTTCCTACCTATTATGCTCAACATTTATGCTATATCACCACTGATTCACCAACATTGGGAAGAGGATTACAATGGACTTTGCGAGTTCTGCTCAACACCGAAGGGGTAGAACACAAATTTAAGAAAGTCTTTTTCAATACCTGCCTCAAAGATGTAGACTTGTGCAACTGGAACTCTCTCTGTAGCCACTTTGGCAGTGCACAGGTACAATTGCGCAATGCAAACTATGACATCATGGACCACAATGAAACCCTATTATGCCAGCATTATGCTTCGCAGACAAATTAGCCTATTATGCCCAAAGCATATGCCGCAGAATGTGCTCGTGCCTATACAGAACTCAACTAGCAGTGTATAGAGCATAATAACACAGCAAAAAAGCAGTCAAAACTTTCCACTATTACTCTTCTTCAGCCAGCAGACTGTTGTAAAGTGGGTCAAGTCTCTCTGGAGATCACTACCAGGATTAGCAGCAGCATCTTTAATTGTACTATTTCATCAAACTCCTGTTCAATGTACAATCTGGGTCATGAGTGCACACAAACGGAGAAGGCCCCAGTTTCCATGGTTCATCACACCCTCTAACACAGAAATGCTTACTGATATAAAAGAAGCGACACGCTGCAAATTCTAGTGCAACCGAGTACACCTTTTCCCCATAGTGCCTGTTCTTTGTCTGCTGTAAATAGAGGAGTATGATGTCCCGAAACCTTGCTGATGGAGACCACGATACAAACTGTCACATGTTCCGTAAAGTTCACGAAACACTGTCTGAGTGCGATCCAAGAACTTTGTAGCATTGGGCTGCTTTTCCAGCATGTACCCTTTGCAAACCTGCCAGAATTTGGTGATAGTCCTGGGAGGATATGGCTGGCCATCCTGCTTTCTGATTTTGACCACAAATCGTGAAAGCCAGCAATTCTGGGGGTCAGGATTATCGAGGATATTCTCCGTACACTTTTCGGCATCACCTCTGCTTCTTTCGGCCTTCCATTCTTGCTGCCCAAGCAGTGTTCCTGCTGGTGTGAAGCCTTTCGAAAGAACGGCCATCTCGCTTTCCGATAAAGGCACATTGAATTGAGCGGCTTCTCCACACACAGATCTACCTCGGGTCTTTTCTTGGGAGGCTGAAAGCCGCGATCATCGTTATCTTTCTCAGACATAGCAGATTTTACTCGAAAGTAGTCCAAACTGCACTTCAGCTAACTGCGCTACCTGACACACACAAAATTCGAACTACAGCGTTCTATGGCGATCTCGGTAAACACAATCATGCACCAACAATGCTTCTAGTATTGTTGAATCGGACGAAATGTGATTGCTATGTAGGCTATTAAAGCTATATAAACGCTTACCAGTGACGCAGGACACGTTTTGATCGATACTGCATATAAAGCCAATGTATTTCGGTACACCAAGATGGCGGCTTCCGGATAGTATACGAATTCCACGGAAAATGTGACGTAACTGCAACGGGTCCATTGGAAATACACTCAGTGATATCCAATAATCCCTAGGGCTTCACCCTCAGGATTATTTATCACTTCATGTATTTGCGATAAAGCCCTGGTAGGCATGGTCTAACTAATACATATTATTTGCCAATATGAGCCATATCATCCTTGATTCCCCCCCCCCCCCCCCCCCCCCCATCACCACCACCACCACTCTCCTACATGCATTCTAAATCATGTGATAGACGAGGCCTGGGCCAAGGTTGGATGCAATTTGTTGTACATATGTACCAGTAATGATAGGAAACTGCCTGTATCCCACCAGCCGGCTCATGGATGAAAGTCTCAAACTGAAGGGTATCCAAGAACAGCTTTGAAATGTCTGAAGGTCGAGCCACCAGCATGTACGGGGGGCTACAAGGGCAGAGACAGCGCAAACGTGTAATGCATTGGCTCCTCCCTCTCAGCATGTAGTATACTTCAACGCTTGACTCCATGACTAGTTTGGACGTATTAAAGTGAAGTACGGGCTCAGACTCACGTGTTGCCTTGAGCTCCCACGCGTTGGAACAGTAGCAACGATGCAACACAGAAGGTGGAGTGAAAGAACTGCATCTCGGACACGAAGAAGTTCAGTCCGTAGACGACGCTCAGCGGTTCACAGACTTTTCTGTAACACCTGGAATTTTACCTTCCTGACTGGCCGGCCGGCCGGCCGCTAGTCTCGCGGGGCCAGACCCGTCTGGCCCCGCGAGACTAGCCGGCCGCAGCTTTGCTTGCCACCAAAGTTCAAAGTTCAAAGTTCAAAGTACACCGCGAGGCGCACGCATGCGCAAATTCTGTTTGCGTTCCCCTTCTACACCTCTCCAGTTTTGATCGCTTTTGCAGTATGCCGATTTTGCATACTGCACTGAGCGATCAAAAACTAAATTATCTGTGTGAATTCGCAAGAAATTGAGTATCCGCTTAGGTTTTGGTGTTGCATACCTCCCCCCCAGACCCTCCCGTTTTAGCATAGATAACGCTCTATTATCTATGGTTTTAGTAGATTAATTTTGCAGCACAGTGCAAAACAGTTACTGTAACTTTTTATGCAGGGTACACAGATCCTATATGATAGGTTATTGTGTATCATAGGATCATTTCCTTTGTGTACCCTGCATGTACTGTGCTACAGTTGGTGCAAAGCATCCCATCTACTACATTGCACAATTAAGTGGAGGGGCTGGCTGAATGTGCTCCCCATAAAAATTTAATGAACAAATTTAGAGTGCACTATATATAGCTGACTTATAGTGAGCTTTCAGACACTCCTAAATAGGACAATGCACCCACAAAATGGAGCCAAGAAGAGCAGAATCTTGCAGAAAGGGTAAAGCAGGTTTGGAAGGGCTTATGTAATGTACAGACCCTAATTAATAGGTCTGTACATGATAATCCACCCCAATTGGGCCTGGTCAACGTCAAAGTACTTCAACGGAGCATGCCTAGATTTTCACCTCTCATCTGATGAGGTGGGTGGGAGGGGCTGTTTTGCAAGCCTGTTCTGTTTATACTACCTGCAGTCTGGCACTTTTAGTTGCAACTGTTGTAGAATAACATCACCATGGGAAAAGTACTCATGCACATGCATACTCGGCCAATGGGCACACCTTACCTGCTGCCCCGCCCCCCTCATGTTAACCTGCATTAAAGCTCATTGTATACAGTACTTGGTTATAATCGCAGATTGCAGATGCTTGACCACAGCATCAATGTACAATCTTCCTCATAACAGTCAAACTCTCTAACTTATGGTATTGCATGTCTATGCATATAAAGAGCCAAGATGGTGGAGACTCCCTTCACGGCACAACAAGGATTGTGGGAAACAGTGAAGTCGCACTCAATCTACACAACTTCACGTTGGATATTATAACCATTGTGCTCATGACTGTTTACAACATCACCACCCACTTCTTTTGTTCAGGGCGGAGATCCTATTATGTTGTAGGTGTACTATATATACCTCTAGATACTAGAGGTATAAAAGTACAACTTAATTATCAGGGGTGTGTCATAAGCGTGCATAGTTGACACATGGAAGATATAATGGGTCCACCCATTATGAAACAAAGACTAAACATTAATTTTTTGGGCACACATTTTTTTCAGATGACAGTGATGTAAAGAAGTCAGACTACATGTATACACTATACATGTCTATGTATTTAGTCCCATGCACTGTCTATCTTCACCTACATTCTATGTCCCACCCATACCATTGTCTACAGGTAGTCACGGTACAAAATATGCAGTTGAGGGTACAATTGTTGCAACCATTCTGGACTGGATCATTAATTATAAGTGAGTAATGCACGGCAAAGCATGTTGGATACAGCGGAATATTTGCTATGAAATGGGTAAAAATGTTACGTTGTATTAAAGCTCCCATGAATGCCATCATATAGCAACCAATATGCAATCAGAGTTGCTATACACTGTATTTTGGTGACTGTCTTTCACTTGAAAATGCAGAGCTTGATGATGTGTTCTCGGGGGATACATGCTCTCTCTTACGATACCAGGTCTTCTTCTTCCTCCTCCTCCTACTGCATTTAACATAGAGCAGCACCACAACAGCAACTGTAGCTATATGGGCAAAAAGATGCATTTGGTGGTAGCTGATATCCTGAGCTGCTTATAAACTTCAAGATCATAAGCCAATTGATGATGTCATACAGTAAACATAGTAGCATGCTAGTACACTCAGCCATGAGTCACCGACAAAACAGTAGATGATAGTGTACTATTATAGCGATAGAGATCAACAATACTGGCACGACTAACAAAATCCTCCTCTCCAGTCACTAAATACTGGCCGCTGGGCCGCTACCTGCGCCCCACATACAAAAATTAGGACACAAAAGAGTAGCACAAAAGACAATACAATGCACGAACATGGACTACCTAATAATGAACTACTACAAAACCACAGAAATCCAGTAATAGTAGCCAGCTTCCTCCACAACTAAGTAAATAACATACCAATCTAACCTATGCTACCAGTACATCTGGCTTCACTACAATGTGTATCTGTATATGAGGAGTATATACTGGACGTTCTTCGTAAAGCAGAAAATGACGCGTGTACACTATAGATAGTTATGCGGTATCACACATTTTACAGCATTTCATAATTATGCATGTTGTAGTTCAGATCTATAGTGATTGAGTTTGGTCAGA